>JARQOD010005777.1:0-46236 GCA_033576555.1 Oophaga sylvatica
TTAAAAGCAGAGATCCTAAAAGTCAATATCGACCCATCAATGAGCCTTGCAATATGATTTAGGATAAAAGCCAAACCAGAATCTCAATTTGCAGAGACGATGTTTCAAGGTGTTGCCCCTCATCAGTGCAAAGTATGAGATCTGATTTGGCTGAGTAAGAATCTTTAGACTAGGGTCTAAGGGTCGATATTGACTTTTTCGATCGCTGCTTCCAATAGATGGCGCTACAGTTCAGACAATTTGCATATTTAATTTCCCAGAGGAGCATGCATGGCATATAAAAGTCTCCTCACTATGACATGCCAGGCTTGACATATCACTCTCCCCAAGGATTAACGTTACTAGAGATGGGTGAAACTGAACAGTAAAGTTCAGCGTCTGTACTGAACATCTACTGTTCGGGCATTCACCAGGAAGTTTGTGTTACTGTTCAAGTTTGGCCCTCGAACACTGGGTGTTTGTAGGCTGTCATGTGCATGACTGCGCGGCAAACACTGCGTCTGATTGTCGGTACACTGTCAAATGACAGTATGACCCGCAGCCGTGATCAGAGGTATAAAGCTTACATCTGGCCACTGGTGTCGGCTGATGGGACTACTGCTCCCATCAGCCGATGCCTACTGCCACTAATACCAGTGAGAGCAGGAGCGGTTGATGGGAGTATTAATCAGCCGGCTCTTGTGCTATAAATAAATAATTTAAAAAATAAATGGCATGGGTTCCCCTGTATTTTTGATAACCAGCCAGGCAAAATTGACAGCTTGGAGCTGCAACCCTCAGCGGTCAGCTTCATCAAGGCTGGTTATCAATAATAGAAGGGTCCCCACGCCGTATTTTTCAATTATTTATATAAATAATTTAAAAAATGGCATGGAGTCCCCCCATTTTTGACAACCAGCCTTGCTAAAGCAGACAGCTGTGGGCTGGTATTGTCACGCTGATATGCTGTTATGCACATGATATCGTGGCAAACATTGGATGTTCAGATGGATGGGGGATTCAAGTGAATGCGGTCCAGATTCAGGTCTGGGTACTGTACCTGAACCTGAACTTTTTGTAACTGTTCAGCCGAACCAGCCAGAACACGAACATCCAAGCGTCCGCCCATCTCTAAACGTTACACCTTAGACCCAAGACCAGAACATCTTACCTAGCCAAATCAGATCTTATGCTTTGCACTGATAAGGTGCAACACCCCAAAACACTGTCTGCAAATTGAGATTCTGTCTTGGCTTTTATCCTAAGTCATATTGCAAGGCTCGATAAAGAGTCTATATTGTTTTTTAGAATTGCTGCTTCCAATAGGTGGCGCTAGAATACTAGTGTTCTTCCTCTCTGAAGAGACAATTTGCATACAAAGCATAACATGGAAATGAGAACCAGAATAGGTGAAGCAACTGGTCACCTGCCCAGTGAAACCTTTGGATTTCATTCAGATGTAAATCAACCTGACCCCCACAATCAGTAAGTGACCCCATAGCCTCGTGAAATGTCATCACTATGGCTAAAATTAATGTGAATACAATATGGCAGTGAAATTGGAGGCTCTCCTCTTTCACTGCCACAGCATTGGCAATTTTTACTTATCAAATGTCTCTTACAGTTATACTTTTGAGTGTTGTACCATGGGCTGCCATTGCCACTTGCATGGCAAGTACAGCACCCCCTAAATGAGTAATAATGCCCCATATGTGCCCCCTCAAAATAATATACCTGAGGACCCCTTAACACAACCAAAGCATCCCGAGTGTTCCTTTTGGATAGTTTTAATGCCCCCTTATAAAGTAAAGATGTCCCATATGTTCACCTTCCAAAAGTAACAATGCCACCTTTTACACACCCCATAAAAAATAAAACCCATACTCCCCTAATCTGAGCAATCAAGTTCTCTTTTCTCCAGCAGAGCAGGTCAGTAGCATAATATAGGGGTTCAGCCAGGAGGCCCTATTTGATAATCTAAATCATTTGGGATTAAAATATGTTGCAGTGAGGAATCACGAGGCCCTATTTGCTCTTAATAATCATTAGGACAAATATAGGGGTTTGCCAGGAGGCCTTATTGGCTAATCCCAATCATTTGGGATAAAACTGTTGCAGTGAGGAATCAGGAGACCCCATTTGTGCTTAAAAATCTTTAGGACAAATATAGGGGTTCAGCCAGGAGGCCCTATTTGCTATTCCCAATCGTTTGGGATAAAACTGTCTTGTAGTGAGTATTCAGGAGGCACCATTTGCTCTTAAAAATTGTTAGGTCTAATAGGGCTTTCTGGCTAAAGCCCTATTTGCTAATCCAAATCGTTTGAGAAAAAATTGTGTTTCAGTGAGGAATCAGCAGGCCCCATTTAATCTTAAAAATCATTAGGCCTAATATAGGGGTTCAGCCAGGACACCCTTTTTGAGAATCCAAATTGTTTGGGATAAAACTGTGTTGCAGTGAGGAATCAGGAGGCTCCATTTTCTCTTAAAAAACGTTAGGCCTAATATAGGAGTTCAGCCAAGAGGCCCTATTTGCTAATCCCAATCGTTTGGCATAAAACTGTGTTGCAGTGAGGAATTAGGAAGCCCCATTTCATCTTAAAAATCATTTGGCCTAATTTAGGGGTTCAGCCAGGAGGCCCCTTTTGATAATCCAAATAATTTGTGATAAAACTGTGTTGCAGTGAGAAATCAGGAGGCCCCATTTGCTCTTAAAAGTTGTTAGTCCTAATATTGGGGTTCAGCCAGGAAGCTCTCTACTTATTTAAATTGTCTGAGATAAAACTATGTTGCAATGAGGAATCAGGAGGCCCCATTTCCTCTCAAAAATCGTTTGGCCTAATATAGGAGTTCAACCAGGAGGCCTTTTTCAATAATCCAAATGTTTATGATAAAATTGCTTTGCAGTGAGGAATCAGGAGGCCCAATTCGCTTTTAAAAATCGCTAGTCCTATTACTGGGGTTCAGCCAGGAAGCCCTATTGCTTATCCAAATCATTTAGGATAAAACTATGTTGCACTGAGGAATCAGGAGGCCCCATTTCCTCTTAAAACTTGTTAGGCCTAATACAGGGGTTTAACCAGAAGGCTCTATTTGATAATACAAATTATTTGTGATAAAACTGTGTTGAAGTGAGGAATCAGGAGGCCCCATTTTCTCTTAAAAATTGTTAGGCCAGATATAGGGGTTCAGCCAGGAGGCTCTATTTGGTAATCAGAATCTTTTGGGATAAAACTGTGTTGCAGCGAGGAATCAGGAAGCCCCATTTGCTCATCAAAATCGTTAGATTTAAGAGCGTTGTTCAGGCACACTATCTAAGAAAATAAATAGTGATTGTTCTTTTACTGACAGGTGACTGACAGGTGTGGACCTAAGGTTGTGAAACACCAGGTTAAAAGAAGGGAAGGGTACTGTGAGACAGTGAGAGTATGTGTGTTGAATGGGGTGTACATTTCACCTAGATACTTTGCTGACTGGTATAAGGGAAATGTATGGCTTTGTAAACCTAGTGGTAGAGAAAGGTCACTACACCTTACATTCAGTACACACTTGCAGCTCAGGCCTGAAACCACTCAGCTGTTAATTAGGAGACCAGAAGTAGGTGTCTGCGAACACAGACAGAGAGCTCGCTTAGTCTGGACAAGGAGTCCAGGCACAAGAAGGAGTCTCCAGGAGTATGAGCTGTCTCAGTCTGGGTGCTCGATGTACCCCAGACACAGGAGTAGTCTCTGTGAGAATCCATGCGGATAGCTGCTGAATAGGAGGGGAGCTCTCTCAAGTCTGGACGTTGAAGGTGCCTTCAGACACAAGGAGGAGACTCTGTGAAACTCCATGCTGGTAAATGCTGAACATATGTGTTGTTTTGGCCCAGGCTGTTAGAGTCTGGTCCCGGATAGATAGGGAAATCTATCTAAGTGTAGTAAGTGGCTGGACAAGCCCAGGTCTTATGTTTATGATTTGGTTTTGATTATGTTCTGTTTGCTGTGGACTTTAATAAAACTGGTTGCGGCCAGTTTTTACCAGAACTGCTGTCTGTGAATGAACTGTTTCCGTGCCACTCCGTCTACCCGGACAGCGATCCCAGAGCTATATCCCCTGAAAAGCTTACAATTGGTGCTGGAATGTGCGTGCAGCACAGTGGCGAGAGACAGCAATAAAAGGTGAAGTCTGTTGAAGCAGCAGCAGAGAAAGAAAAAAAAAAAAGTGTGTCAATAAAGGAGAAACGTCTGTTGGAGCAGTCTTAAAGAGACAGTGGCCCTAATAGAGTTTGCAGAGAAAAAAAAAAGAGAAACGTCTGTTGGAGAAGTCTTAAAGAGACAGTAGCCCTAATAGACTTTGCAAAGAAAAGAAAAAAAAAAAAAAGAGTGTCTGCACAGCAAGGCTGAATTTTCTGTGGAAAAGACTGTGGAGTGTGTATGTCTTGAGTGAACACTGCCGATGTTGAGACAGAGAAGTCTGACAGCATGGATGACAGCATGGAGGCGCTGTTTGAACAAATGGCGCAAGTTAATGTGCAACATAAGACTGCCGTGGTTAGAATCATAGAATGGTAGAGTTGGAAGGGACCTCCTGGGCCTTCTGGTCCAACCCCCTGCTCAAAGCAGGATTCTCTAAATCATCCCAGACAGATGTCTATCCAGCCTCTGTTTGAAGACTTCCATTGAAGGAGAACTCACCACCTCTTGTGGCAGCCTGTTCCACTCATTGATCACCCTAACTGTCAAAAAGTTTTTTCTAATATCTAATCTGTGTCTCCTCCCATTCAGTTTCATCCCATTGCTTCTAGTCTTTCCTTGTGCAAATGAGAATAAAGATGATCCTTCTACAATGTGACAGCCCTTGAGATATTTGTAGACAGCTATTAAGTCTCCTCTCAGTCTTCTTTTTTGCAAGCTAAACATTCCCAAATCCTGCAACCGTTCCTCATAGGACATGGTTTGCAGACCGGTCACCATTCTGGTGGCTCTTCTCTGAACTTGCTCCAGTTTGTTGATGTCTTTTTTAAAATGTGGTGCCCAAAACTGGACACAGTATTCCAGATGAGGTCTGACCAAAGAGGAGTAGAGGGCAATAATGACCTCACGTGATCTAGACTGTATGCTTCTGTTGATACATCCTAGAATTGCATTTGCCTTTTTTGCTGCTGCATCACACTGTTGACTCATGTTAAGTCTGTGATCAATTAGTATACCCAAGTCTTTTTCACATGTGCTGTTACTTAGCCCTATTCCTCCCATTTTGTATATGCTTTTTTCATTTTTATTGCCCAGATGTAGTACTTTGCATTTTTCCCTGTTAAAATCCATTCTGTTAGTTGCTGCCCACTGCTCCAGTTTATGTATATCTTTTTGAATTCTCTCTCTCTCTTCTCTAGTATTAGCTACCCCTCCTAGCTTTGTGTCATCAGCAAATTTGATCAGTTTACCCTCAATTCCTTCATCTAAATCATTGATAAAGATGTTGAACAATACAGGGCCCAAAACAGAGCCTTGTGGTACCCCACTTGAGACATTCTTCCAACTGGATGTGCAGCCATTTACAACCACTCTTTGGGTCCGATCACTAAGCCAGTTATGAATCCACCTAACAGTTGCCTTGTCCATTCCATACTTAGTCATTTTTTCAATAAGGATTGTGTGAGATACTTTGTCAAATGCTTTGCTGAAGTCAAGATATACTATATCTACAGCATTTCCCTGATCCACCCAGTCAGTGATTCTGTCATAGAAGGAAATTAAGTTAGTCTGACATGACTTATTAGTTACAAACCCATGCTGACTCTGTTTAATCACTTCATTCTTATCCAGGTGCTTGCATACATGTTCTTTAATAATTTGTTCAAAGATCTTTCCTGGTATAGAAGTCAGACTCACCGGCCTGTAGTTCCCTGGGTTCACCTTCTTCCCCTTTTTGAAGATAGGAACAACATTTGCTCTTCTCCAGTCTTCTGGGACTTCTCCTGTTCTCCAAGAATTTTCAAAGATTATGGACAGTGGTTCAAGAATTTCTTCTGCTATCTCCTTCAGTACCCTGGGGTGTAATTCATCTGGACCTGGAGACTTGAATTCATTTATGTTAGCTAAGTGTTTCCTCACTGTCTTTCTGTTTATAGATATCCTGGATTCTTCTATTCCTTTAATAGGACAGTGAAGATCAGTTGATGTTACATTTCCTTTCTGAGAGAAAACAGATGCAAAATAGGAATTTAAAAGTTCAGCCTTCTCAACATCCTGACTTACCATTTCATCATTTTCATCCTGTAAAAATCCTATAGCATCTTTGACTTTTCTTTTACTTTTGACGTATCCCCAAAATCCTTTTTTGTTGCTTTTGACGTCACTTGCAAGCCTTAATTCATTGTCAGCTTTAGATAATCTGATTTGTGCCCTGCAGGTTCTGCAGACGGCATTATATTCTTCTTTAGATATGCCTCCCTCTTTCCATTTGATAAACATTTCTTTCTTCCTTTTTAGCATGTGTTTAAGTTCTATGTTCATCCATCCTGGTTTCCTTAAATGCTTCCCATTCTTCCCTCTTTTCGGAATTGTTAACGATTGTGCTTTGAGAATCTCATTTTTCAAGATTTTCCATCCTTCCTGGACATTTTTGTCCTTAAGGATATCCAGCCATTGGATCCCTCCAATTCTCTTTCTGAGTTCCTTAAAATCTGCCTTTCTGAAATCTAACCTTGACGTCTGAGTCTTCACAGGTCTTCCTCCTCTTGTTATCCAAAATTCTAAAATAGCATGGTCACTACCTCCTAGAGTCCCAGCCACTCTTACCTCCTCCACCATTTCCTCCCTGTTTATGAGGATTAGATCCAAGGTAGCAGATCCCCTTGTTTTCTCCATTACCTTTTGGAAGATAAAGTTGTCAGCAAGAGAGGATAAGAATTTCCTGGACCTGTTAGTTTTGCCTGAGAGAGATTCCCAACAAATGTCTGGATAGTTGAAATCTCCCATGACCACTATGTCATATTTTTTGGAGAACTTGGCCATTTGATGCATAAAGAGTTCATCCATATCTTCAGCTTGCACAGGCGGCCTGTAGTAAATGCCTACAATGGTGTCCTTTCCATTGTTCTGTCCTTGTATTCTTACCCAAACAGTTTCCACAGAACTCCCAGTCTTTGAAGCGTCAATCTCTGTGCAGATATACGCTTTTCTAACATACAATGCAACACCTCCTCCTCGTTTATCAAGTCTGTTTCTTGCAAATAAGTTGTATCCTTCTAGCCTTGTATTCCAATCATGTGTATCGTCCCACCAAGTCTCAGTGATTCCAATGACATCATATTTCTTCTCCTGCGTTAGTAGCTCCAGTTCTCCTTGTTTGTTGCCCATGCTTTGTGCATTCGTATAGAAACACTTTAGTTTGTGATTGGTTTCTCTTCCTTCAATATTTTTATTATGTAAATTTTTTTGTCTTTGTTCTTCCCCTTCACTTCTAATAGCAGAAATCTCAATAGTATTTGTCAAGTGTATGGCTTTTGCTGGCGTTTTGCTTCCCTTCCCACATTGTTCTAGTTTAAAGCTCTCCTGATGAGTGTAGCAAGGCGACTTCCAAATACATGTTTTCCAGTCTTCGTAAGGTGCACCCCATCTCTAGCAAGTAGTCCATCGTATAGGTAATTCACTCCGTGATCCAGAAATCCAAATCCTTGCTGACGGCACCATCGACGTAGCCAGTTGTTCACCTGCAGAATCTTATTCCACCTCCTTGTTCCATGGCCATCCACTGGGAGGATGGAAGAGAAGACCACCTGCGCTCCCAGTTCTTTCACTTTCTTACCTAAGTTTTCAAAGTCACTGCAGATGGTTTCCAGGTCGTTTCTAGCGGTGTCATTTGTCCCCACATGTATTAGCAGGAATGGGTAGTCATCTTTAGGTCTGAAGAGTCCTGATATCCTGTCAGACACATCTTTAATTTTTGCACCTGGAAGACAGCACATTTCTCTTGAGGTTATATCCGGTCTGCAGATAGCGGCCTCTGTTCCTCTCAACAGGGAATCGCCCATGACAACAACTCTCCGTTTCTTCTTCACAACAATTTTCTTTCTCCATTCAGGAGGACTCTGAGGGCGTACAAGGTTGTTTGTGGGCAAAGTCTTATCCTGATGTATTTCTTCATCGTTCTCCTGTGTAAGAGCCTGGTATTGGTTCCTGAGCAGAATTGGTGCTGACTGCCTCCTGATCCTCCTGCTTCTCTGGGTCACATGCTTCCATTCCTCTGTTTCTTCAGTTGCACTTCGAATTTCTTCTCTTTCTGTACCATGAAGAGATAATTCTGCTCTGTCTAAGAACTCTTCACCTTCCTTAATGGTCTTCAATGTAGATAACCTCTCTTCCAGATTTTGCAACTTTTCCTCCAACAGGGACACAAGCTTGCATTTCTGGCATGTGAAGTTTGGCTTTTCCACTCTTAAGTCTATGAACATGTAGCAAGAAATGCAGCTCACCACATGGCTCCTAGCCTCTTCCATGTTCTTATTGTTCAAGAGATAATCAAGCGGTGAAATATAAGCCAAAACTCGCGCGCCTAGCGGCGCGCGGTTTACTGATGTCCTCCTTTCAGCTGCAACAGCCAAAATCCAGTGTTCCTTGAGCTCGCGGAGACTCTTCACTTATCCCAGAAGGCACTGGGAATATGCAAATTATCTCCTCGGGACTCCTCCCCTGGTTTACTGATGTCCTCCTTTCAGCTGCAACAGCCAAAATCCAGTGTTCCTTGAGCTCGCGGAGACTCTTCACTTATCCCAGAAGGCACTGGGAATATGCAAATTATCTCCTCGGGACTCCTCCCCTGGTTTACTGATGTCCTCCTTTCAGCTGCAACAGCCAAAATCCAGTGTTCCTTGAGCTCGCGGAGACTCTTCACTTATCCCAGAAGGCACTGGGAATATGCAAATTATCTCCTCGGGACTCCTCCCCTGGTTTACTGATGTCCTCCTTTCAGCTGCAACAGCCAAAATCCAGTGTTCCTTGAGCTCGCGGAGACTCTTCACTTATCCCAGAAGGCACTGGGAATATGCAAATTATCTCCTCGGGACTCCTCCCCTGGTTTACTGATGTCCTCCTTTCAGCTGCAACAGCCAAAATCCAGTGTTCCTTGAGCTCGCGGAGACTCTTCACTTATCCCAGAAGGCACTGGGAATATGCAAATTATCTCCTCGGGACTCCTCCCCTGGTTGAGACAGATAAGTCCGGCAGTATGGAGGAGCTCATTGAGTACCTGGTCCAGGCCCAGCGGAGCATGCAGCAGAGCATGGAGCGGCAGCGCCTGCAGCACCAGCAGCGCATGCAGCAGGCCCAGCAGCAATTCCTGCAGCAGCAGCAGGAGAATAACCGGTTGTTTTTTGAGCAGGTTGCAGCACTACAAAAGACTTGCAGCGCATTGTCCCAAAGTAATGTTGCAAAGTCACCTGCATTGTCCGCTGTAAAGAAGGCGGTAAGACGGTCCCTGAAAAAGATGACACCTCGTGACGATGTGGAGGTATATCTCACTAGGTTTGAGGGACTGGCAGAGAAGGAGAATCTGCCCCTATCTGAATGGGTCATGATGGTCGCACCCTATCTGATTGGAGAACCCCAAAGGGCCTATGCTGACCTAAGCGAGCAGGACAGCCAAGACTATGCCAAGCTGAAAGCGGAGATTCTTACCCGGCTGGGTGTTACGGTGACAGCCCGTGCCAGGGGAGTTCATGACTGGAGATGCAGTTGGGAGTCTGCAGTCAGCAAACCTGATTATGGAGTTGAAAAGGTGATAGTGGACCGCTACACCCAAGCACGTCCTCCTGAGGTACAGCCAGAGGTCCGACAAGGAGACCACCAGGACGCCAATCGTCTGGTCAGCCTGATGGAGAGGGCCTTCGCCACCAAAGACTGCCTCCGTGACCAGCCGTCTGAGAGGTCGTCACTTCAGAGTTCCTGGACGCCGAACTCTCCCGGTAAGAGCGTTCCAGCTGTTGGGGTCGTGTGGGTGGGAGAGTGTGATGGACAGTGTTGGAGATGTCGTGAAATTGCAGCCAACTGTCCAATAGAGGGGGAGCCTATGTGTTGTGATGTTGGCGGATCCCTCTCTCCCTGCGCAGAACCTGTGTGTGTGTCCACCTCAGCCGAAGAGACTGGACCACAGGGGTCCCCGGTGGTTGTAAATGACTGCCCAGCACAGGCCCTCTTGGACTCAGAGAGTCCAGTGACTTCCGTATGGGATAGCCTGATTGATAGGGACTTTATCCCTGATAAACACCTGAGTGTGGTGTGCATCCATGGAGACACCAAAGTCTACCCAGAGACTGTCGTGGACTTGATTCCCAAACGCGGGGAGGTTTCATGTGAAGTGGGGGTAGTGAAGAACCTGGTGCACACCGTCATATTGGGTAATGACTTTCCCCGGTCTAAGGATCTCTGGGGGAAAAATGTTTCTGATGGACAGTGTGATGAAGCTCCTATTGAGGGTGCACAGTCCCGAGGGGCGGAACACAATGCTAGTGGGCCGTTAAACTTATGTGATAATGATGATGATGATGATGATAATGATAATGATGATGATGATCATGATAATGATGATGACCATGATAATGATGCTGATGCTGATAATGATAATGATGATGATCATGATAGTGATGATGATACTGATCATAATCATGATAATGATATTGATAATAATGATGACTGTGATAGTGATGAAATTCCTTTGCAGGTGATGTTGGGAGACGAGGATGGTGGTTCTCGGGAACCGAGTGTCCCTGACTTACCTGTGTCCTGTGACAATTTTGAGAGTGAGCAGTGGCGAGACCCCTCTCTTAAAACGGCCCAGGAAAATATAAATGTTCTAAATGAGGTTTCCCAAGAGCCTGGCTCTGAGGAGAGGTTTCCTCATGTTGCCATAAACACTCACCTGTTGTATAGGGACACTGAAGTCCAGGGAGAGGTCGTGAGCCAGCTCCTAGTACCTGAGCTATATGGAAGTATAGTGCTGGGGTTGTCACATAGTCACATACTTGAGGGACCACCTGAGGGAAACCAGGGACCAGATGGTGAAGTTAATGTTGTGGATGACATGTTAACTAAGGTTCCAGATCAAGATGTGAATGAGAATGAATTGTATAACCCTGACAGTGAGCAGGATGTGAATGAAAATGAAGTGTATAACCCTGAAAGTGAGCAGGATGTGAATGAGAATGAATTGTATAACCCTGACAGTGAGCAGGATGTGAATGAAAATGAAGTGTATAACCCTGAAAGTGAGCCAGATGTGGCTGAGAAAAAGGGGTCAGACAGGGATAGTGGTAGTGATAGTGAATCATCTGATGACAATCAAGCAACCAGTGCAAATGAGGAAGGCATGGTAGCAGAGGAAGTTGAGAGTCCTGAGAGGAAGGCTGATGCTGACCTTGCAGTCGGACAGAAGATGGCATCTGAAGATGTTTTACAGTTGGCCGGTTCCCTGGCGAAGACTAAGGTGAAAGGAGGAGAGCTGAGCTTTAAAGGCAGGACTCTGAAACTGAACACAGCCCAAGTAGATGCTGTTGGAAATGTGAAGTTACCAAGGTATGGTGTGGATCTGTATCGTGCCAAGGACTCTGAGGGAGATGCTGCAGAGGTGGAAAAAGCCATAGAAGTGGTAGTCACCAAGCCAGATGCCTCATCAGAAGCTGAGGTCTCAAGTGAAGCTGTGAGGAACAAGACTGAAGATATGGGGACTGACTCTATCCAGGAATCTGTTTCTGCCGAAGACAGCGGCGTGGACGGGTTGCGGTTCGGATCAGTAGCTGCAACTCGTGAAGCTCAGGCTGGAAGTTCGGCGCCCGGAGCCCCAGCGGTGTTCTCGAGTGACACCAAGGATCTGGATAAGTCACAAGATGAGATTTTGAGACATCAGGCTGGCGTTGGTGAGCTCAAGCGCACTTTCATGGAGTCTACATCGGAGCCACGTCCCAACAAATGGGAAAAGTGATGTGTCACTCCATTGCCGCTGCAGACACACGGGAGCTCAGATGGGATGCAGAACGTGGTGGAAGAGAAGAATCCGGCGGGTTCTGAGTATACAGATGCAGCTATCAAGGAGAACTTGAAAGCCGGAATAAATGGAAATATTGGAGACCATAATGATGTGACTGAAGAGGTAGAATGTAAGACTGACGGTAGGGCTTCTGAGCATGTTCTACCAGAAGAGCCTGAAGAAGGGGCCGAAGACATAAAAGACGTCCAACAGGTACCAGATGAATTGATGACTTCTCAGAAAAAACTCCAAACTGTGATGAAGGAGTGTGATGAAAGCCATGAGCATCTTCGTGAGAAGGTCAATGAAGTAAAAGGAAGGATACAGGGAATCTCTTCGTTGCAAGAGCAAATGCTGCTCAATAAGTCTAAGGCTCTATATAAGAATGCTGTTGTTACGGTAGAACATTACAATTCAGCTGGAGACTTAGCGGATGAATTATGTGTACTGCAAAAGAAAAACGATCAGCTCCTTCTACAGTCCCAATCATTTGAACAGTGTAGCTTAAAATGGTCAGAGACCATGGCAGAGGAGCTTAAGGTCTGTGAAATAGACTTTATGAGTCAACCGATATTCAAGAAAATAGATGTGCTAAAGAGGGTTCAAGGGGAACTAGAGAAAAGTGAAAAACCCCCTATACCTTCTGTGATAGTTGGTGACACATGGTCAGTGCACCAGGGACAGGAGGTACGTGATTTTCTGAGGAAGAGTCAGCAGAAGTGTTCTGATGTGCCGGGTCGTACTTCTCTGGCCAGGCACTATATCGAAACTGAGCCCGGCCCTATGGTCAAGATGAAACCGTGCAGGATACCCGAGGCCCGCAGAGAGCATAGGCCTGGGAGGGTACAGGGTAGTGCGGATGCTTCAGATGAAGAGAAAGCTGATGTTGGCTATGGCTCAGGTGAAGATACAGATGACAGTAGTGAAGATGAAGCTGATGAGGGCCATGACTGGTCCAGAGTTCACTGTCTCTTTTGGATTGTTGACCAGCCCTCCGGTCTGGATGATCAGCCCTCCGGTCTGGAGAAGAGGGGGGGGGATATGTGAGACAGTGAGAGTATGTGTGTTGAATGGGGTGTACATTTCACCTAGATACTTTGCTGACTGGTATATGGGAAATGTATGGCTTTGTAAACCTAGTGGTAGAGAAAGGTCACTACACCTTACATTCAGTACACACTTGCAGCTCAGGCCTGAAACCACTCAGCTGTTAATTAGGAGACCAGAAGTAGGTGTCTGCGAACACAGACAGAGAGCTCGCTTAGTCTGGACAAGGAGTCCAGGCACAAGAAGGAGTCTCCAGGAGTATGAGCTGTCTCAGTCTGGGTGCTCGATGTACCCGGACACAGGAGTAGTCTCTGTGAGAATCCATGCGGATAGCTGCTGAATAGGAGGGGAGCTCTCTCAAGTCTGGACGTTGAAGGTGCCTTCAGACACAAGGAGGAGACTCTGTGAAACTCCATGCTGGTAAATGCTGAACATATGTGTTGTTTTGGCCCAGGCTGTTAGAGTCTGGTCCCGGATAGATAGGGAAATCTATCTAAGTGTAGTAAGTGGCTGGACAAGCCCAGGTCTTATGTTTATGATTTGGTTTTGATTATGTTCTGTTTGCTGTGGACTTTAATAAAACTGGTTGCGGCCAGTTTTTACCAGAACTGCTGTCTGTGAATGAACTGTTTCCGTGCCACTCCGTCTACCCGGATGGCGATCCCAGAGCTATATCCCCTGAAAAGCTTACAGTACATACAACATGAGTTGGAAAAAGTGAGGTCATGATGGATGGGGGAATAGGCTTGGTGTTCGACGTGTATGTGCGTTAGGTGTTTATATTAATGAAAGCTCAACTGAACAAACTCAGAGGTGGTGCCTCAATCACCCTTGTTTCCCACCTCATCATAAATTTTCAAACGCCCAACTGACTGTGGGGAACCACAGATGGGCCAGTCTGCAGAGATTTTCACACATTCTATTCCATGGGTATCAGAGGTCTGCTTCAAAGATTCACGGAATCCAGAGGAGGAAAGCATATGCAGTGCTTTTAATGTTGTATCCAGGACTGGATGAATTAGGGTCCAATCAGAATCCAGACCCTCATCAACATACATTAACCACAGGGGGTGGAGGTGATCCTGATGAGACTCAGATAACAGAGGCGCACAGGGACTGCACTGCCGTGTCAGGGCAGGAAGAGGAGGAGGGTGACTCTCAGGGTGAGGAAAGTGAGTACAGGTTGAGGATGACAATGAGGTTGTAGATCCTACTTGGTGTGAACCCAGAAGTACGCAGCTGAGTAGTTCAGTGGAGGAGGTGGAGGAGGAGAAGGAGGAAGTTGAGAAGATTACTTTGCGACTTCCCGCACAGACACGAAGTGATGCAACCACGACAAGCACTGAATCCTCAGCCACAACTCTGGCTGTGGTCAGCGCCGGTCGCGAGTCTGCAGTTCGCAGGGGCAGCAACGGTTACCTAACCTGGGCCTTTTTTGAGACCACAATGGATAACCCAACTCACATTCTCTGCAAATTTGAAAAACAAACTCAGTAGTGCAAAAAATTGCAATAATTTGATAACTACAGGCATGAACCGGTACATGCACGATCAACATGCCTTAGTCTGGCAATTTCACTGTGCTAAAATGCATACTAGTGGGCCTCACCAATCACCAGCCATCCCATCAACCACATCTGATGATTCTTCCTCCTCTGTCAACACGCCAAGTGTTCTCACACAGGTCTCCGGCTGCAAAAACTCCACTTGTTTACCACCTACAGGAGTGAGTGAGAGAACGTCAGCTGTTACAGAAGTGGACATGCCTGCTGTTTTTGTGTAACCTAACACAACACATGTTTTTCAGTCCATCATAAGATCTCCGCCTGCACCTCACACTCAGACCAGCAGTTTGTCCTGTTCACCCTATTCCACCTTCTCTCAGCACAGCAGCCAGCCCTCAGGTCTGCAGTTGTGATTACGTAAAAGAATGTTTCCTCCTACACATGCCAAAGCTAAGAGCTTGAACTCTACCATCTCCACAATGTTGGCCATGGAAATGTTGCTTTTCCGCCTGGTGGATACATATGGTTTCCGAAAGGTGATGGCCTTCACTGTCCCATAGTACCAGTTGCACAGTCACCATTATTCTGTAAGAAAGCTGTGCCTGCGCTACGCCAGCGTTGCAGAAAACATCACCCATTTCCTGAAAAAAATCTATGTCTGCCACGGAGCATTTTGTTGGCATATGCAACAGATTGGGACTTATTATAAGTAAAAGGAGGACTTTATACTAACCAGACAGCAGATGGCGATAGTGTGTAATGTTATATGCTTGCTGTAATGTGAGTGTCATGTATTCCATATATTCAATGTATATTTATATATATGCATTCACAGTTAGATAGATCTCACTTGCTAAAAATCCTGTGCTCACACATATCTATGCAAAAGCTGATGCCAGCTATATTGTTTTCTTTACTAGTCATGTAAGAAAGCTAGGGCAAAGAACAAAAACAATAAATCTGCAACTTCAGTCCTTTTATCATAATTATCATACTTACACTAGAACAGCCAATAATCTAGCAGCTTTTAATTGTATGTTAATTGACTAACCAGCCCCTTTTTGTAAACGTATAAAACCTTGAATGAATAATAAACGTGTGGTCTTGACGAACTGCTATACTGACACTTCCGTGTGGACAGTCCTCATTTCGTTCTGAGCGCTCAAAAAGACATTTAATAGAAAATTGGGAACAGCACCAGCAAACACTTCAGGATAGATTTATCCTAATTAAATTTCCATAACAGTTGGCGCCTGCACGCGGGGCAGTGGACGAAACGCACGGGGACCTGCTGACCGGAGAGACAGAGGTGTTGGCCATGACCTTGGCTCACGGGACGGAGACTGCGCAGCTCCATAAGTAAGGTAAGAAAATCTTGTCATCTTACCTGAAAGTCCCTTGTGTCCAGTCCAGGTCTTACACCTCTTGATGGTCAGGTGTGGTCACCAACGCATTCCCAGGTAGTGTAAAAAGTCCACACCCTTATCCAAAACCCTGGGATATAAGTTGTTTGCTGCTGTGCTGTGTATGTGTTTCATGTTTTATGTGAACCGGGAGAAAAGTTGGAACGGTGACTGTGTTTTTGCTTGCTGATTTCTGGGAGCTGTATAGCGGAAAAAAAAAAAAGCCAAATTGCTGGATAAGTTCTCACAGATTCCTTCACACATCGGAGGGAGACAATCCCAGTATTCCAGGTGTGAAGGGTGGGGGCTTTGTTTGCATAAATTCTCACAGATTCTTTCACACATCGGAGGGAGACACTCCCAGTATTCCAGGTGTGAAGGGTGGAAATTTTGTACAGGCTATTACAGATTCCTGTGGCCGGCGTACCAGGCAGGGCGACCGGTCTCTAGGTAAGGGAGGGGGAGCAGCACCAGCGAAAAGTATTTTTCTTTTTGTTTTTATCATTTTACAATCAGTTTTTCCACCTCTTTTCTGTTTTTAATTAGCTGTTTTAGTAACAAGGGTTTTTTCTTCTTGTCAACCTTGTTGTTTTTTAGAGTTTTACTATTAATATGTTTTTTTCCTTCTCTTTTTGGATCAGCTTTTTGTTTTTGGAGTTTTTCTTTTTTTTTTTTTTTTTTATTTATTTTGGTCAATCTTTTTCCTAAGAGTTTAACTAAACTGTGTAGGGTTTTCTTTCTGTTTTTCTTTTTAAATCTAACTTTTGTTTTTAAAGTTTTTCTTTTAAGTACATTTTT
Organism: Oophaga sylvatica; assembly: GCA_033576555.1. Classification (NCBI taxonomy): domain Eukaryota; kingdom Metazoa; phylum Chordata; class Amphibia; order Anura; family Dendrobatidae; genus Oophaga; species Oophaga sylvatica. Next base: position 16,733 of record JARQOD010005777.1, read on the forward strand.
AAATAATTTTGGAGAGGTTTTTTTTCTAATCAATTTATTTTAGAGTTTTATTCTCCAACCATTTTTTAAAAGAAAAGAAAAATAAAGAAAAAAAGCACAACATCTAGTAGCGTGCTTTAGACCAAGGTCACTCCACAGATAAGAAAATTGCAGGCTGAGGGAGAGAACACAAACAGCTGCGCAGCGGCTTCACTCACCCTCCCATCAGGCATTCAACGAAGACAAGAGTCTCGCACACAGAACCAGAATGCAGCAGTTTTCAGATTTTTAATCACCTTTGTTGAATAGGTTTTTGGAATAGACACAGTACGTGAGAATCGAAGGGCTAGGCATGTGAATAGAAGGTCAGAGTACGTGAGAAGCAAATGGACAGGCAGACTTTACGCTGCACAATGAAATGTTTTTTTTATGAAAGGCACAGGAAAGTTTGTTTATAGATTACCGTCTGCTATAAAAGAGCAGTGGTGCATCGTGTAGAAGGTATAGCAAGTTAATTTGAACGGACCAGGAAGTGATTTTTTATGTGAATAAGATTGAAAAGGTGTTAAATCGTCTGTGAGAAAATGATCACTGACATGTCACAAGAGCAGAATTCAGAGTCACACACATCACATGTCCATCATGTGGAGACACGGGACAGGTGTAGGCTGCTCTCATTGAATAAGGAGCGTTGTACAGGGAAAAACGCTCCCCGCCTCTCTCCACAGGGAGAAGGCATTTTTGTTTCAACAGTCCCCTCTCAAGAATCACAGGGGGGGACACCCTCTCCTCTTTCTTCTCTCAGTCCCTTTCTCCTTCTTCTTCAGACTTTTCTCCTCTTTCCTCGCTGCCATCCCTCTCTATCCTTCTTTCCCTATCATTTCTTTTTCCCCTCCCTCACATCTCTGACACATCCATTTTCTTCCTCTTCTTCACCCTCTCCTCCTTCATTTTCTCCTCTCTCCCCTCCATCTCCCCCCTCCTCTTTCCCTCTCTCCTCCCACACCACACCCACCTGCTCGTGCTCGCTCTCCTCCTTCCTCCTCCTCTCAGGCACATCCCACCGCTCCTCACTCACACCTCCCTTCTCTTCCTCTTTTTTCTACTTCGTTATCAACTGGGTCAACGCCCAATCAAAGCAATGTGGTGTCCCTGTATTCAGTGCCTCCAGCACAGGGCACCCTGTCTATCCCAAGCACAGTACAAACATTGCCAGTCATTATATCAGGAGAAGAAAGTGCAAATCTCTCTACACAAAACGCTGCAGGTAGGCCCCAGACACAACAGCTAGCAGAGCCCACAGCCAGGGTTTCACAGGGGGGAGGTGTAGCTACAGACACAAATGAGGAACCTCAGTGCCGAGCAGGGCTGCCAGCATGGAACCATGACATTGATCCACCGCAGCCTCAGCAAGGAAGAGGGAAGTCCACATGCAGCAAGACAACTTTTAAGCCCAAATCTCACCCAGTATATGCACCAAGCACACCATGTCACTTCTCATCTGATGAAGATGAAGACACAACGTCATACATGCTGCCCAATACTAGGGAAGAAAACCCACAAACACCAAGAGAGCAGGGACAGGTAGAGGCACCATCCTATGAGCCCTTCATCCCAAGCCATGTGATCAGTATGCTGCCAGACCCAGGGATACACCCCATGCCATTTTGCCAAAAAATGCAGCAGATCCAGCGAACGTATGCAGCAGCCTGGATTGATCTCTGGACCATAATGGAAATAAAAGCAGGTGATGCATTCTGGCCAATTATGAGAGAACACTTCAAGCTTCCAGCAGAGTTAGATGCGTATGCCTGGGAGACAGGACCAAAGCTAATTGAGCAGCTCAGAGAATGGGTCAAAAGCAGACTGACAGGACAAACTCTCAGCCTACATGACATGAGTCAAGACAAGACAGAGTCTGTGGAGAAGTTCCATGACAGAGTGATGCAAGTGTTACAAGATTTGGGCCTCATTACCCATGATCAGACACACAGACGGATGTTGGCACAGGCTTTTGTGCATGGACTGAGAGAACCAATCAGGAAACCACTGGTAGTAGCCAGGCCTGAGTACACGTCAATAGCAATGGATACCCTGCTCGCAGTAGCAAAAGGACTGAGTCCCGCCGGGACAGAAGGGACGTCCAGTGTTACAACTGTGGCGAGTTTGGTCATTTCCGGAACCGATGCAGAACACTGACTTCGCCCAGAAGAAGAAGAAGAAACACAGAAAGCAGTGAAGAACCCCGTCCATACGACAGGAGCACACCATGTCCACAGGGAACCCCACCAGTGGGACCAATATCCTGAGAGTGGATGGCGTAGTCAGATCTTTTCTTGTGGAACTCCGCAACCTCACCTATCTATCAGAATCTTCTGCGTCCTGCATGGGAATTGATGGTCAAGTCAGACATTTCCAGATTATGAAGCCCCTGAGCATGTGGACTCAGCCAGAACACTCCATCATGTCCCAGTTTGTTGTGTCAAAGACCGGCACCCTCAACCTATTGGGAGTGGACCTACTGCAGAAGCTGAAAGCGACCAGAGTGTTCCAGGAAGATGGGACCATGACACTTTCTTCATCCCTGACCCAAGAAGAAACAGGAACAAACACACTGCAGACCTATCACAGGAGGTGCTGGACATAGTACCAGAAAAGCCACTCCATCACCCAGAGTCAAGATGTCTCTGACCAACTGAAGGTCTAAGTGAACTCGCCTAAGAAGACGGCCTAAGAACTTTGACATTGGCCAGGATATTCAACTCAAGAAGGACCCTACTCGCTTCATGGAATGGCAACACCTCATCCGGCTCCAACGCCAGAGGTTCATCTTTTGCAAGCACCAGGAGGTGCCCCCTGCAATCAACCAATTCACCCAGGCCCTAGACCGGCAAAAGGCCACTCAGCTCTTCAAACTTGTGCACAAATACTGACCTGAGACCGAGCTGGAGAAAAAGAAACTACTGATGGCCCGTGCTGAGAAAAAATCAGCCGGTGAAGGAGATGTCCCAACAAGAAGACCCCCTGTGACCAGAGCAGGTGCTAACACAGTGACTGCCTTGGTGGAGAACAAGAAAGCCAGCTGGTCATCATCTCTCATGATGTGGATCCTAGTAGGCGGCTTGTTTTCCCGCAGCTCTGTGCCGGAGATGGGAGTCCCCTGCCGCTAGTGAGGACAAGGCCAAACTGGGCTGCCTCGCCCATGGAATCAATCCCAGCTTTCCACAGTGAAGGAAAAGACTGTAAACCCCACTGAGTTCAGAATGGTGCAAGGCCTGGAGCCGTGAAAGGGCTACGGTATTTGAAACCCCAACAGTGCTGAACGTCACACTCTGCTCTCAAAAGTCCCAATCACCGCAACAGTATTCACGGTGATCAACCTGGCCATGCCTTCTTCAGTGTTTCCCTCCACCTGGAGGTCTGCCTTCACGCACCAGTGCAGTGCATATGGACAGTGTTGCCTCAAGGTGCTCAGAACAAGCCCTTCAAGTTTCACCAAGACAATGTCCTCCATCCTCGTCAACTGGATTGCAGAATATGCAAGAGTCACTCTTCTACAACACGTGGATGACCTTCTCTTTTGTGTGGTTGACATCGATACCTGCACAGTCCATTCCTGTCTCCTACTCTACTGGAAACACAAGCAAGGGAACTGAACAAGTCATCAGTGAAATGTGCCAGTAGCACTGTTACTTCAGTGTCCACCTGGAGATCCCTCAGCCATGTATTGCGGCCACCATGGACGTAGGCCACACATGGTGCTCGCATGGCATAGTCAGTTCACGACAATTGGGCCTCATCTGCAAGGCTGCAAGATTGCGAACTTCATGCACAGCAAACGTTTGCACAACACGTGGATGACTGCTCTATGTCCAGTGGAGCCTTACAGGGATACCTGCTACAGTATTCCTTGGTGCTCCACTCAATTTCCAAAGAATGGTGACAGCAATCGAATCTGGAAACCTAGATGTCAGAAGCAGAATGCACTGGGAAAACTGATCACACGAACAGGTGCTCGCATGGCATAGCACACGACTTTGGGCCATCTGGCTGCAAGGGACTTCATCACAGCAACGGACAACCGTGAAGCACCATGGAGCCTTCAGGACCTGCTGGGTGTACTCCAATTTCCAAAATGGTGCAATTTGAAAATCAAAGTGCATGGAAAACTGAGAACAGAAGAGCGTGAGGCAATAACATGGCGGACAGGCAGCCAAAGAAGCGGCCAAAGGAAGACAACATGGAGAAGTGGGAGAGGTCGTAGAGCCGGACGGCTACTACATGACGACTGAAGACAAGAAACCTGACAAAAAGACGTCCTGGGATCTGCTCAAGAAGTTGCAAGACCAAGCTCCAAAAGGAGAAGAAGAGCTGAATGCGAAAAAAGCAACACGTGAAGAAGGAAGGCTATCAATAATGGACTGCAAACTCTGCCTACCACAAAGTATGCACCATATGGTGGTCCAATGGGCACATGGACCCACACCCACATATCAAAGACACAGATGAATGATCTGATTGGTGCTTACTGGTTCGCTTTAGGGATCTCCACCCTAACAGCCAAATTCACCAGCAGCTGTCTGACAAGCGGCAAATGCAAGCCTGGACGTGTGGAAGAAAGTCCCCCTCACCTCATCTGGCAAAACCACTCTACCAGCTTCAGAGGATCCAGATAGACCACATCCAGATATCGCCAAGTGAAGGATTCAAATACGCCATTATGGTCAAAGAAGTATTTTCAAGATGGACAGAAGAGTTCCAAGTCACCAAAAACTACTGCAAAGCAGCTACATTTGGAAAATAGTGTGCAGATACGGGGTTCCAGAAATGATAGAAAGTGATCAGGGACCCGCATTCACAGCAAATCTGACACACGAGACCCGATTAGCAGTAGGGTCAGACCTAGGCCTACACACTCCTTACCACCCCCAGAGCAGCAGGAAGGTAGAAAGACTGAACGGAACACTTAAGAATAGGATGCTTTGAAAATTGCCCAAGAGACACACCCCCAATTGCACTGTTTAGCGTAAGACACACTCCCAGAGACCCAGAAAAGCTGTCACCATGCGAAATTTTGTTTGGGTCTAGTCCCAAGTTAGGTGCATTTTTCCCTCAGCAGCAGAATATGCAAAATGATATCTTGTTTGCTTATGTAATTGAATTGGTCAAAAACTAATGTCCATTCTCAAGTTTTTCTCTTCACTGCCAGATTTGATGGTCCTGTCCAAGAGCCCCAGATGACACCAACCTCTGTGTAACTAGAGGGAAAGCCTGCTTGGATCCACGTATCGCATTGCAAGGAAACTCCCGTACCAGGAGAGACACTGTTATGATTTGGTAGCTGAGGAGAGCAAGCAAAAACGGCAATTCACCAGAGAGGTTGGAATCCACTGGATTGCAGTACCCTGACCAACCACCACAACCAAAGGCAGCCGTGGAGTGTACCTACGTTGGACCTAGACGCCTCGTCACAGCCTGAGAGGCTAACCACACCCAAAGATGGAAAGAGGAAAAGCCATCCGCCCCGGAGCAGATCCCCAAAGAACATAGGAAGCCCCCAAACATGCAATGGCGGCTAGACAAGAGGAAAAATACAGACACAGACAGAAAACAGTATGAGCAAACGTTGGGGCCCAATCTTCCCAGACAGAAAAGGACAGGAAGGACACCCACTGCAATCCCAAAAAAACCCTATAAAGTACCAACTCTACTAATTACAAAAACACCTGAGATCACACGACCTCTACCACCTAAATTAGTTCTCTGGTGTAACAAAACTAAGCCGCAGCCACTGAAGAAACACTGGAAAAGGCAAATGAACAAACAACAGTGGCCCAGACAAACTGAGAGGAGCACAAGCCCCCGGAGGGGACCTGGCCGACCTCCACAAAAGTGCAGGAAACAATGCAAAAAGCAAGCACAAAAACAAAAACAGAAAATGTCCTATCTGAGAGCAGGAGAAGAGGCAAGACCCAGCAAGCTTCCAAGTGAACCAGGAACCACAGTTGAGACAAGAACAATTGATCACCGGCAGCCCTGATGGGAGGGAACCTCCCTTATATAGGACCAGTCTGTAACTCCTGATTGCCAATCTTCACTAAATGGTTCAGCACTGTCTGCAACCACCAGAGGGAGCTTCTGCTCAGAACTAATTTCAAACACATTCACAACAGTACCCCCCCTTGAGGAGGGGTCACCAAACCCTCACTTGGACAACCAGGTCGGTCAGGATGAGCTCTGTGATACGCACGGATCAGTCTCCTAGCATGGATGTCCGAAGCAAACACCCAAGAATTGTCCTCCTGACCATAACCTCTCCACTTAACCAAATACTGGAGTTTCCGTCTAGAAAAACGAGAATCCAATATTTTCACAACCACATACTCCAGATTGCCCTCAACCAAAACAGGGTCAGGAGGCGCAGCCATAGGAACCACTGGCTCGACAAACCTCTTCAATAAGGACTTGTGGAACACGTTATGGATCTTAAATGTCCCTGGAAGAAGTAAACGAAAGGAAACAGGATTAAGAATCTCCATGATCTTATAAGGTTCAATGGGGGGGGGGAAATATGGGTGAAAAAGAGAAAATGAGAGAAATAGGGTCAGGGGAGAGAAGAGGTTTCATAGACTCAGTTCCTACAATCCTCCACATATAGGCGATTAAATGAATCCACACTGTCTATATGGCAGCCACATCACATGTTAGCTGCAGCTCCTATTGAATAAGTCCGACCCAATGCGCATGCACCAACCTCCTCACCTGATTTCCGGTCACATGACCGCCCGGTGCTCATAAAAGAGCATCGGATGCCAGTGTTCAGACACACCACCGCAAACCAGACTGGGGATTCCCTGCAGCTCCCACTGAACCACCGATGCTTGTGAGTCTAACATTCTGTGCCTCAGCGCTCATCACTGGACCTATATGCTCAGTACCTGATGTCTGCTTGGTCTTTCTTTACCCTAGAACCAAGCACACTGAATCACCAATGCGTGTGAGTACTGCATTTAGCAACATCCATTTGAGCATTTAACCCTTGCTTTCCACCATTGATTCAAATTGCCATGCTTTTTCCCTTTTACAGCCCCTATATGTATGGGAACATTCTTTGCAACTTATAAGATTGTGCTTGCTTTAAAACCAAGCACACTGAATCACCAATACGTGTGAGTACTACATTTAGCAACATCCATTTGAGCATTTAACCCTTGCTTTCCACCATTGATTCAAATTGCCATGCTTTTTTCCCTTTTACAGCCCCTATATGTATGGGAACATTCCTTGCAACTAATAAGATTGTGCTTGCTTTAATACCTGTGAGTACTATATTAAACCAGCATCCATTTGGGCATTTAACCCTTCCCTGCCACCATCGATTTGTATTGCCATCCTTTTACAGCCCCTATACTTATGGGAGCACACTCTGCGACTCGTAAGAGTTCCCCTTTAATATACCTTTCAGCGACAGCTATATCCTTACCTTTCTTTTCCTTATTCCCTAGCCCCAAGCACATAGCAGAACCATGCTACATGCACAACGGACTACTTAGGATATATGACAAAGGATTTATCTGGTATCTTCTTTTTCTCAAATAGCATATACATTTGAGTTGTGCCCGCAGACAGAAGGGTGTTTGCCCAAACCATCAATACGTCAGATAGTCCATAATGTCTTTTAACATCTTTAACATTCTTTCCATCTTCACATGCAGGACATACCGTCTACGTTTATTGAAAATTAAGCACTTGATATTTGCTACCCCAATACACCTATATCTAAAGGGTATGTTTATCTCTTTCTTCTGCATGTTGTGTGCCATGGGAGGAGTCCATCCCTCATTTATAATGTACCTTATTTAATGTATATCATATATGGTGACCTTTCTACCGAATGTCTTGAATAGAATATCCCCATGCTTTTTGTTTAGGATACCCTAGAGGGATAATTCTACGTGTTCTACAGTATCACTCAATGATTTACATGTTGCCAAATTCCTATGGATGTATATTCTTCAACCATGTATATATTGTAATTATTGTATATATTGTATATATTCTACGTTGTCATTGACTGTAAATTTTTCTATCTCTTCCAGCGACTATTTGATAAAGGCCACTGCGTTGGACGAAACGTCAGTCAGTCGTCCCATAGCTATTTTCTTTTTTTCACATCAAGTGTGCAATAAAAATTTCAATTTAAGCATGACATATGCAGTTTAACGTGTGCAGTGATTTTCCATAGACCTTAGATTGTGGGATAATCTAATCCCTTTTCACTTGCACCGTATCATCACTCATTTGGTTGTGTGCTAGCCATCTTTTTAATATATTTTTAATATATGGTCACAGACACAGATTTCCAATCCAAAACAGGATTATGAGACTGTAATCAAGGGAAACCCAGTACAATAATGTCATGCAGATTATACAGCACCAAAAATTTGCAACTCTCCTGATGATCAGGTTCAACCCTCATTATCACCTGAGTAGAGAACTGGGGTTTATTCTCAGCCAAAGGGGTAGAATCAATCCCCAGTAGGGGAATAGACTTCCGTAGGGATATCAAGGGAAACCCACAACGTTTAGCAAAATCAAAATCCATCAGGTTAATAGCTGCTCCCGAATCAACGAAAGCCTGAGCAGAAAATGTGGACAGGGAGCAAATCAGGGTAACAGTCAACAGAAATTTAGTCTGAACACTACCCAAGACAACTGAGCGTGCAAAACGTCTTCCCCGCTTAGGGCAGACTGAAATAGCATAAGAGGCGTCACCACAGTAGAAACATAACCCATTGCGTTTTCGAAACTCATGACGCTGTGCCCCAGAAACCACTCTATCACACTGCATGGACTCAGAAGCTGGTTCACAAGGCAACACCATTCCACGCACACCTCTACGCTCACGCAAACGTCTGTCAATTTGAATCGCTAAAAAATAGAATCATTGAGACCAGAGGGAGCAGGGAAACCCACCATAACATCTTTTACATTCTCTGACAGACCCTTCCGAAAAAGGGCTGCCAAAGCATCATCATTCCATTTGGTCAGGACTGCCCACTTTCGGAATTTCTGACAGTACAACTCAGCATCCTCAAGCCCCTGATTTAATGCCAACAAGGTTTTTTCAGCTTGATCAGTGACATTAGGTTCATCGTACAATAACCTCAGCGGCAGAAAAAATGCATCAACATTACTCAAAACAGGGTCCCCAGATGTCAGGGAAAAAGCCCAATCCTGAGGATCGCCGCGCAGGAGAGAGATGACAATTTGAACCTGCTGTGCTGCGTTCCCTGAGGACTTAGGTTTTAAGGCAAAAAACAACTTACAGTTATTTTTGAAATTCAGAGATTTAGCTCGATCCCCCAAAAATAAATCTGGCATGGGGATCCTAGGTTCCACAACCGGCAACCTAGCAAGATAGGTAGCAATACTCCGAACTTAAGTGGCAAGCTGATCCACACGGCCAGACAACTGTGCAAACTCCATTGAGAGAAAAAAAAAATCCTCCTCAGCACCCAGAGAAAAAGAGGGAAATGCAACAGAGAAAAAAAAAAATTTCTGACAACTTCCTTTTTTCTTTTTCCTTTTACTATTTTTCCCTTCTGTTGAGTACCATATAATTTTCAGTTTGGTCGGTGATACTGTTATGATTTGGTAGCTGAGGAGAGCAAGCAAAAACGGCAAAACACCAGAGAGGTTGGAATCCACTGGATTGCAGTACCCTGACCAACCACCACAACCAAAGGCAGCCGTGGAGCGTACCTACGTTGGTCCTAGACGCCTCGTCACAGCCTGAGAGGCTAACCACACCCAAAGATGGAAAGAGGAAAAGCCATCCGCCCCGGAGCAGATCCCCAAAGAACATAGGAAGCCCACAAACATGCAATGGCGGCTAGACAAGAGGAAAAATACAGACACAGACAGAAAACAGTATGAGCAAACGTTGGGGCCCAATCTTCCCAGACAGAAAAGGACAGGAAGGACACCCACTGCAATCCCAAAAAACGCTAAAAAGTACCAACTCTACTAATTGCAAAAACACCTGAGATCACACGACCTCTACCACCTAAATTAGTTCTCTGGTGTAACAAAACTAAGCCGCAGCCACTGAAGAAAAACTGGAAAAGGCAAAACAACAGTGGCCCAGACAAACTGAGAGGAGCACAAGCCCCCGGAGGGGACCTGGCCGACCTCCACAAAAGTGCAGGAAACAATGCAAAGAGCAAGCACAAAAACAAAATCAGAAAATGTCCTATCTGAGAGCAGGAGAAGAGGCAAGACCCAGCAAGCTTCCAAGTGAACCAGGAACCACAGTTGAGACAAGAACAATTGATCACCGGCAACCCTGATGAGAGGGAACCTCCCTTATATAGGACCAGTCTGTAACTCCTGATTGCCAATCTTCACTAAATGGTTCAGCACTGTCTGCAACCACCAGAGGGAGCTTCTGCTCAGAACTCATTTCTAACACATTCACAACAAGACACCTAAGCCATGAAGGATGTCGTGGATGCTCTGACTGTCCAGACAGATGACCTACCTGATGAAGAATACACACGTTTTTTCTGAACATGCTGTTAAATAAAGAGACTATGATTGCAAACACATAAACCTCTGCTAGGGACAGTCCTCCTGACCGCCCATTTGTGAAAAGTCTGTATCGGTGGGGGAGGCATGTACTAGGCATATCTCAACCCGCCGGCAGCACAAAAGAGTTGCAGCGCTTTGGGACAGGAGCAGGTTTTTAGGGCAAGTGGTATCTAAGGGGGGACTGTCATGGAAATATATATGTATTCCATATATTCAATGTATATTCATATATATGCATTCACAGTTAGATAGATCTCACTTGCTAAAAATCCTGTGCTCACACATATCTATGCAAAAGCTGATGCCAGCTATAATCAGTCATTTAAGACGACCCTGACCTTCATAAGAAACAAGAACAGAAAGTCTTAATAGATATCTATTGTTTTCTTTACTAGTCATGCAAGAAAGCTAGGGCAAAGAACAAAAACAATAAATCTGCAACTTCAGCCCTTTTATCATAATTATCATACTTACACTAGAACAGCCAATAATCTAGCAGCTTTTAATTGTATGTTAATTGCCTAACCAGCCCCTTTTTGTAAACGTATAAAACCTTGAATGAATAATAAACGTGTGGTCTTGACGAACTGCTATACTAACACTTCCGTGTGGACAGTCCTCATTTCGTTCTGAGCGCTCAAAAAGACATTTAATAGAAAATTGGGAACAGCACCAGCAAACACTTCAGGATAGATTTATCCTAATTAAATTTCCATAACATGGGGAGGGAAACTCTCTTGTTGTTGTTGGTTGTTTTACCTTTTGCTTCCTGTGTTTCGTTTTTCTCCACGGACTGTGTGACACTGAATTGTATCTCATGTTTAACCAGTATGAAGTAAACACTGTTTACTCAAGATATCTTGCTGTCTGAAGCTTGCATAAGTATAGTGCTGATGATAAGAAGATGCACTCTGCGACAGGTTATGGGCCCAGACACCCCAGACATTACGCAGCCTAGACACCCCAGGCCCTACGCATCCCAAAGATCCCAGACACAGCGTACCCAGTCATCCCAGACACAGCGTACACAGTCACCCCAGACACAGCGTACCCATTCACCCCAGACACTACAAGCCCAGACAGAAGGATCGCGGTTTATAACCCCAGAAAACGGAGCACACAGATAAGCTCTGTAAACAGAAGGAAATAAATCCAGATACAGAGTGACAAAGGAATTTATGACCCCAGGAGCTGGATATAAAAACAGGAGAATATCTTCAGTACAACTCTCTAAATAAGTAAGTCAATATAAAGATGATGAATAACACAGAACTGAAATTCACAGTAGCTAAACTGAATAGTGAAAATTATTAGTTATGGAAATTTAAAGTAGAGATGTTGTTATCTAAGGATGATTTATGGGAAGCAATTGTTACAGAAAGACCAGATCAAGATAATCAGACATGAGATAAAAAGAATAGACAAGCAAGAGCCACCATTAGCTTATTAGTGGATGATGCTCAATTAATACATATAAGAAATGAAGAAACAGCGAAAGGAATGTGGGAAGCATTAAGAAAACTGTATGAAAGACCTAGTTTGAATCAAAAAATATTTTTATTAAGAAAGCTTTACAGTATGAGACTAAGTGCCGACAGTGACATGCAGAAGCATATATTCTCTATTATGGAAGTGATATCACAGCTGAGATCAATTGGTGAAGATATTAAAGAAAGTCATATAGCAGCAATTTTATTGTGCAGTTTACCAGATTCATATACTGCTTTAATAAATGCACTAGAGACAAGACCTGAAACAGACATTACATTAGGGTTGGTGAAGACCAGACTCATAGATGAATATCAAAGAAGGAAAGAACAAACAAATGATTCTTTTACTGAAAAAGATAATGGAAATGCTCTTAAAGCTACAGAATCAAAAAGACCCTGTAATAAAGAGACAAGAGAATGCTTCAGATGTAAGAAAAAGGTCATTTAAAGAAAAACTGTACCATATGGAAAGCAGAACAACAAAAATTACAACATAAAAAGCATACACAAAAAGTAAAAAACACAATTTTCAATTCGTGTGAGAATAATTGGAATGGCACAATCAAAATAACAGACAAGAAATCATCACTTGGTTGGTTTATTGATTCAGTGACAAGTGACAAGAATTTCTTTACTGATCTTGATTTAGATAAGAAAGAAGCCATTTATCTTGCAGATGGAAGCAAAATAACCGCAGAAGGTATCGGACAAGGTATGCTAAATTGTTCAAACAAGTTCAGACAAGATTCAAAGATACTTGTACAGGATGTGTTGTATGTTCCAAAATTGGAAGGCTGATTATTATCTGTGAAACGTCTAACAGCTAAAAGACTTACAGTAAAATTCAAAGACAATGAGTGTGCAATTATTGCAGGAAACAAGATGACAACCAAAGTCAAGGCAGATGAACAATTTTATCATTTTGACAAACCAAAGGAACAGATGAAGGTATGTACACATGATCACAAAAACTGTATTCACATGTGGCATAGACGTCTAGGACATAGACACCCGGACAGTATAAGGGAACAACAGAGAAAAGAATTGACAAAAGATTTAAAGATATCAGATTGCTCAATTACCATAAGATGTGAATGTTTTATAAAATCCAAAGCCACAAGGATATCTATTCCAAAAGAAAGTGAGTGTAATACTATTGTAGGAACTCGAGGATTCTGATAGCGTGGGGCAATGAACAATCAGAGACGGGTTTCTTTGAATGCAAATAATGTATTTGTGAAACAGCAAAACACCCAAAAACAATATTCAAACAACCCGTAGTGACATGCAATGAGTCCATATATATATACACAAGTCCAGTTATATGAATCCGGATATATAAGTCCTTGAACCTCTATAGCGAGGGTGGTAAAGTTCTTACGACGGAGTCCTCACACAAATGTGACCACAAGGTAAGTCTGATGCACAGGTAACGTGGCTGGATTTACACACTGCTGGTGTGTGAAGAGTCAGATCCAGGTATGCAGAAAACACAGGGAGGTCCAGGAACAAGTTAATCTCAGTTGTGGCTTAATTCAGTGAAGTCCAACAACAAGTTCATATGTCAGTAAGGTTCCAGTAACAGTTCCAACAGCTCTCACCAGAGGTAATGCACGAAGGGTTAAACAGCAACAGTTCAGAAACACAGTTCTTATCAGATGGAGTGAACCAAGGGTTAAATTCCCAAGTCAACAGTTTAGTGATAACACAGTATGTGCAACTTACATATGCAGAGAATGTCCAGAGCCCTGGGTAGAAACTGCTGTGGCTGAGAAACACCTGAAGATAAGGTTATGCACTTTCCTGGTAAATACACCAAAGATCTGTGAGGAACAAAGCAGCTGGGTTGCAGGGAAACGGAAGCAGAATATTCCAGCAGTGAAGCCAGCACCTGAGCCGGGTTTTAAACAAACGAACAGGAAGTAGGGCACAGAAAACAGCAAACTCCATTTTAACAAAGGGCAAAATCATTGACAAAGTTACCTAGAAAACCCGGAATACTGACATTACTCCCCCCCTAAAGACGGCCTCCGGACGGTCCTGGACCAGGCCTGTCCGGGTATCTCCGATGAAACTGAGCAATCTTCAGAGGCGCATTGATGTTACTTACTGGTTCCCAAGAATCATTTTCAGGAGAGTAACCTTGCCATCTAACTAGATACTGAAGCCGGTTTCTATGAAGTCTCGAATTAACAATATCCTGTACCACGAATTGTTCTTCGCCATCAACCAACACTGGTGGAGGGGGAGGTACCATACGTCCCTGAAACGTGTTAGGAGAGACTGGTTTTAATAAGGAAACATGAAATACTGGGTGTACCTTTAAAGTCCGTGGTAGCTTCAACCGACAGGCAACAGAGCTCACAATCCCAGTGATCTTGAATGGACCGATGAATTTCTGTCCCAGTTTCTGCGAAGGAACACCCAATTTTAGATTCTTGGTGGACAACCAAACTGAGTCTCCTACCTTATACATAGGTGCTGGTTTCCGGAATCTATCGGCCGACTTCTTGTAACGCTCCTGTGCTGTGGTCAGGGAGTCCTTCAAAACTTCAAGATTACGTTGCAACGCCGTCACTCTGTCTTCAACCGCTGGTACCGAAATCGTAACCGGAGACCTAGGCAAAATACTTGGATGATAACCCAGGTTGGCAAAAAAAGGCGTTACCTTCGTGGAACTGCTTTGGGAGTTGTTGTACGAAAATTCCGCTAGAGGAAGTAGCTTCAGCCAATCGTCCTGCAAATGACTGACGTAACAGCGTAGATATTGCTCCAAGGTTTGATTTGTCCGTTCGGTCTGCCCGTTGGTCTGAGGATGGTATGCAGAAGACAAGCAAACATTAATGTGGAGCGCAGAACAAAATCCTTTCCAAAATCTAGAGGTAAATTGTATTCCCCGGTCAGAAATTATGTCATCTGGTACCCCATGCAGCCGGAAAATGTTCTGGATAACTAGATCTACTGTCTCTGTAGCTGAGGGAAGACCAGCACACGGAATGAAATGAGCAGCTTTCGTTAAACGATCTACTACCACCAAAATAGTATTTTTACCACCAGAGGTGGGTAACTCCACAATAAAGTCCATCGAAATAGACCCCCAAGGGCGAGACGGTACAGGTAGCGGTTTAAGAAGACCAGTAGGTGAAACGCGAGGAACCTTGTACCGGGCACAAACTTCACAAGAGCGGACATAGTCATTCACATCCTTCAAGCAGGTAGGCCACCAAAAAAAACGAGTTAACAATTCCTGCGTCTTCTGTACCCCCCTATGACCAGCCAATTTAGAGTCGTGGACCAATTTGAGAACTCGAAGTCTTACAGCCTCTGGGACATAAATACATCGATCTCTAAGCCACACACCATTCCGAAGGACAAGATTCACATTGTCAGGTGGAGCTGCAAGAAATACGTCACCGTCATAGGCCAGCTTGATCTCCTGCCACAAGTCCCGGTTCCGGAGCACTCCAACGAAATTGGCCTCCGACAAGATGGTTTTCGACTGGGTCCCAGGCACGGAATCCACGGTATGGATTCGGGATAATGCGTCAGCTTTCCCATTACGTGAACCTGGGCGGTACGAAATAATAAAATTAAACTGGTTCAAGAACAAACTCCACCTAGCTTGTCGAGGAGAAAGACACCTGGCAGACTTAAGGAATTCCAAATTGCGATGATCCGTGAGTACTACTACCTGCTGAGTTGCCCCCTGCAAATGGTGTCTCCATTCCTTAAAGGCAGAAATAATTGCCAAAAGTTCCTTATCTGCCACATCATAGTTCAGTTCTGCAGAAGATAACCTACGAGAGAAGAAGGCACACGGGTGCAGCAAACCTTTGTCTCCGGTACGTTGTGAGAGGATAGCTCCCAATGCACAGTCAGACGCGTCCACCTCCACGATAAAAGGCTGTGCAGGATCCGGATGCATCAATATTGGAGCCGTGGTAAAACAACCCTTCAGGCGATCAAAGGCTTCCTGAGCTTGCGAAGACCATTCAAACTTCTTCCCCTTCTTGGTGAGGAGAGTGATGGGACGGACAATTTCTGAAAAATTTCGGATAAACCGTCTATAAAAGTTAGCAAAGCCAATGAATCGTTGTACCTCCTTAATGTTTCCTGGTACCGGCCAGTCCAAGATTGCCTGGATCTTGCTGGACTCCATATTCAATCCCTGAGGCGAGATAACATAGCCTAAAAATTGAATTTCAGAACAATGGAACTCACACTTTTCGAGTTTGATGTACAAATGATTATCTCTCAAACGTCTAAGTACGGTCTTGACATGTTCCTGATGTTCCTGTAAGGAGTCAGAAAAGATTAAGATGTCATCAAGGTAAATTACCACATATTGGTCCAATAAATCCCTGAAAATGTCGTTGGCTAAATGTTGAAAAGCAGCAGGAGCGTTACAGAGTCCGAATGGCATCACCAAATATTCAAAATGTCCATACCGGCATCTAAAAGCTGTCTTCCATTCGTCTCCGGGCCGTATACGGAGTAAATTATATGCCCCACGAAGATCTAATTTGGTAAATACTTTGGCCTGGCGAACTCTTTCCAACAATTCTGGAATTAGGGGCAACGGGTACCTGTTACGAATGGTTACCTTATTTAACTCCCGGTAGTCAATGCAGGGTCTTAGAGTACCATCCTTCTTCTTTACAAAGAATATTGGAGCTCCCGCTGGTGAAGAAGATGGTCGGATAAACCCCTTGGCTAAATTCTCATCTATATACTCTCATAAAGATTTTAATTCCGGAGCCGCCAACGGGTAAACATGGCCGAAAGGAATCGCTGCTCCAGGAAGCAATTCTATGGGGCAGTCATACGGTCTATGTGGGGGAAGTTGATCTGCCTTCCTTTTATCACAAATGTCTGAGAATTCCTGATAAATCAGAGGGAGAGTAGGTACCTGTATCACCTCTTCCAAGTTCTGGGTAACTGGAGCCGCCACAGTTGGACTGATGGTAGAACTGCACTTCGGGAGAAAGGTTATCTCCTTGGTTTCCCAATTGATGATTGGATTTTGTGACCGTAACCAGGGAATTCCTAAAATTACAGGAAAATGAGGAGAAGATATTAACATGAATGAAAGTGTTTCTTGATGGTCTGGTTCCATCTTACACTCCAGAGGCACTGTCTCCCGATCTACTGGTCCAGAAACTAATGGGGAACCATCCACCGTTTCCATAGTGATTGGTGAAGCTCTTAGTTGTGTCTTTATACCATGTTCCTCTGCAAAAGAAGAATCCATGAAATTCCCACCTGCTCCAGAGTCTATCATGGCAGAACTTGATATCCACTGTTCCTCCCACTGAATCTGTATAGGAAGAGAACAATGTGAATATTTCTCCCCTTGATCTTTAGGGGAAGTCGGCATCAGTATTGGGGGAAAAACCGCATCTAGATGTAGACTGGTTTCCGAAACTTCAGACTCAGCGTCTGTGTTATCATAATCCCCTACTACCGCCAACACCTTGTTGGGTCGCCTAGGACATTTAGGACAATTGATGAGGAAATGGTCCGATTGACCACAATAGAAACATAAGCGCTCACGGAGACGGTGTTCGCGGCGTTCATTATTCTCACGTCTCTGCAGTGAGTCCACCTGCATAGGCACCTCCTCAGCCTCTCGCGGGTTTTTGCCTGTGGTTTCCCTGGACGGAAGAGAGTAATTAGTAATGCGATTTACAGCGGCCCATTTTTCTTGTCTGCGTTCAGTTAAACGGATATCAATACGTACACAGTGCTGTATAAACAATTCAAACTCCTGTGGAGACTCTGAACGAGCTAGCTCATCCTTGATTGCATTTGACAAACCTTTTCTAAAGATTGGTAATAAAGCATTGTTTTCCCACTGGGTGTCCACCACTAACCTTTTAAATTCAGTAACATATTCTATGACTGACCGTTTCCCCTGGCGTAAGGAAAGCAAGGCAGATTCAGCGGTAGCACGGCGGTTGGGATCGTCGAACATTTGCGCCATGGCTGCCAGAAAATTGTCCAAATTATTTAGACGGGTATCATGACTTTCAACCATAGGATTTGCCCAAGCCAGTGCACGTGATGTCAACAACATAATAATACATAGAACCTTAGATCTATCAGACCGGTAGTAGGAGGCATGTACATCAAAAAATAATATACATTGATTAACAAACCCACGGAATTGACTTCGGTCACCATTAAAACGGAATGGAGGCAATTTGGGCATACTGGTGGATGAGGTAGGCTCAGTAGGTAAGGCCTCCAGGACTCCTAACCTAGAACGTAGATCTTGGAGAGCCTGACCAAACCCCTGTGCATTGTGGTTAACCCGAGACTCCAAGTCTCTAATCTGATTGTGTGCAGCCGCCACCTCCTGCTGCAAGGAGTTAACTATGGTGAACAATTTGTCTGCCCGTGTCTCCGTCATTGCCCCAGCAGAATCCTCTTTTTTAGGCTGGAATATCCTGTAATACTATTGTAGGAACTCGAGGATTCTGATAGCGTGGGGCAATGAACAATCAGAGACGGGTTTCTTTGAATGCAAATAATGTATTTGTGAAACAGCAAAACACCCAAAAACAATATTCAAACAACCCGTAGTGACATGCAATGAGTCCATATATATATATACACAAGTCCAGTTATATGAATCCGGATATATAAGTCCTTGAACCTCTATAGCGAGGGTGGTAAAGTTCTTACGACGGAGTCCTCACACAAATGTGACCACAAGGTAAGTCTGATGCACAGGTAACGTGGCTGGATTTACACACTGCTGGTGTGTGAAGAGTCAGATCCAGGTATGCAGAAAACACAGGGAGGTCCAGGAACAAGTTAATCTCAGTTGTGGCTTAATTCAGTGAAGTCCAACAACAAGTTCATATGTCAGTAAGGTTCCAGTAACAGTTCCAACAGCTCTCACCAGAGGTAATGCACGAAGGGTTAAACAGCAACAGTTCAGAAACACAGTTCTTATCAGATGGAGTGAACCAAGGGTTAAATTCCCAAGTCAACAGTTTAGTGATAACACAGTATGTGCAAATTACATATGCAGAGAATGTCCAGAGCCATGGGTAGAAACTGCTGTGGCTGAGAAACACCTGAAGATAAGGTTATGCACTTTCCTGGTAAATACACCAAAGATCTGTGAGGAACAAAGCAGCTGGGTTGCAGGGAAACGGAAGCAGAATATTCCAGCAGTGAAGCCAGCACCTGAGCCGGGTTTTAAACAAACGAACAGGAAGTAGGGCACAGAAAACAGCAAACTCCATTTTAACAAAGGGCAAAATCATTGACAAAGTTACCTAGAAAACCCGGAATACTGACAGTGAGATGAAAAGCGAAAGACCACTTGATTTGGTGCATACTGACGTATATGGACCCATGAAAGTGACTACATCAGGAGGCAATAGATACATGTTGACTTTTATAGACGACTACTCAAGATACACAGTCACATACTTAATTAAGAACAAAAGTGAAGTTTTTGATAAACTTGTAGACTATGTAACAAGATCAAGTAACAAATTTCAAAGGAAACCAATTGTCATCTGAAGTGATAATGGAGGTGAATTTACAGGTCACAGAACAGAAGACTACTTAAGACAAAATGGAATAGAACATCAGAAAACTGTTCCATACACACCTGAACAAAATGGAGTAGCAGAAAAAAAAAACAGAACTCTAACAGAAATGATAAGATGCATGCTGACAGATTCTAAACTACCAAAGAAATATTGGGGTGAGGCAGCAATGACAGCTACATATCTACAGAACCGACTTTTATCCAGAAAACTGAAAAAAACTCCATATGAACTGTGGCAAGGTATGAAACCAAGTGTCAATCATGTAAAAGTTTTTGGATGTAAAGTTTTATATTCATTCCAACAGAAAAACGTTCCAAACTTCAAAACAGATCCATGGAAGGAATATTCGTTGGATATAGTGAAAACTGCAAAGGATATAGAATCTT
The DNA here is from genome assembly GCA_033576555.1 of Oophaga sylvatica. Lineage (NCBI taxonomy): Eukaryota > Metazoa > Chordata > Amphibia > Anura > Dendrobatidae > Oophaga > Oophaga sylvatica. Next base: position 36,752 of record JARQOD010005777.1, read on the forward strand.
AGATCCCAAAACAGACAGAGTTACAGTGAGTAACAGTGTGACATTCATTGAAGATTTAAATGAAGACATTATGATTTCAGTTGAAACAAAAAATGAGAAAAACAATAGTGACATAACTGAAGAAATATCTGATGAGAAAGAAGTAGAAATTAATGAAGAACAAAATACTGAAAGTGAAGAATCACAACTACAAACAGACACAGAACCTTGACGTTCAATAAGAGAGAACAAAGGAAAACCACCAAAACGTCTCTCATACAAGACAAGTATAAGAAAAATCTATGAGCCTACCTCTTGGGAAGACATATCTAAACTTCCTGAAGAAGAAGCTAATAACTGTATAGAAGCAACAGAAACAGAAATTAAATCCATGCATGATTCAAATACATGGACACTAACAGATTTGCCAGAAGGAAGAAAAGCCATAGGATGTAAATGGATTTTTAAAGTAAAATACCAAACAGATGGCACACCTGAAAGATATCAAGCAAGACTCGTAGCTAAAGAGTATTCTCAAAAATATGGAGAAGACTATGATGAAACATTTGCTCCAGTTGTCAAACACACTACAATAAGAACTTTACTTACAGTTGCAGAAGTGGAACAGATGGAACTAAGACATCTGGATGTAAAGACAGCTTTTTTGAATGGAGATTTAACCAAAGACATTTACATGGAACAACCTCCAGGATTCAAAGATGAAAGAAATCCAAACAAAGTTTGTAAACTACAGAAAAGCATGTATGGTTTAAAGCAAGCAGCTAAAGCGTGGAATGACAAAATCACGAAAGTACTAACAAATGAAAAATTTCAAAGAAGCAAAGCTGATCCATGCTTGTACACAAAAAGGCTGAATAATAGATGGATTTATGTACTCATATATGTAGACAACATTTTGATTTGTTTTAAACAAGAAAGGGATAAAAAAAACATTCTAAAAACCCTGAAACAACATTTTGAAATCAAAGACTTGGGAAATGTAAAACAGTACCTAGGAATACAGATAGAAAGAGAAGAAGACGGAAGTTTCCTACTGAAACAAAAATCACATGATTCAAGACATAACAGAAAAATTTGGACTAAAGGATGCAAAAACAGTAAAGTCTCCAATGGAAACTAATTATCTCAAAGAGATGAACAGTGAAAAAAATATGCTACCAAACAATGAAGAATACAGAACAGCAATAGGAAAACTACTGTATCTAGCGGCCGTTACAAGACCAGACATCGCAGCAGCAGTAGGAATCCTGAGTAGAAAGGTATCAAAACCAAATAAAGCTGATTGGAATGCCGTGAAGAGAGTAATATGTTATTTGAAAGGAACTAGCAATGTTAAGCTGAAATTACCCACAGGTGATAATTGCATTTTAACAGGATATGTTGATGCAGATTGGGCTGGAGATCCAACTGACAGAAGATCTACCAGTGGACATATTTTTTTTCTCTCAGGTGGACCAATAAGTTGGACAAGTAAGAAACAGTCAATTGTGACACTATCTTCAACAGAAGCAGAATATGTTGCAGCAGTACATGCGAGTCAAGAAGTACTGTGGTTAAGACAATTGTTGACAGAATTAGGACAACCACAGTTGGAACCAACAAAACTAAAAGAGGACAATCAAGGATGTCTTGTTCTTGCTCAGATGGAAATAGTCAATCCAAGAACCAAGCATATTGATGTGAAATATCATTTCTTGAGAGATCATCAGGATCAAGGAGTCTTGAAGTTGGAGTATTGACCTACTTAAGAAATGACAGCAGACATTTTCACAAAGGCGTTGAATACTGATAAACATTAGAGACTAATAAAAAAGTTGGGTTTGATTGAATAAGTCCTTACTGTTGAGAAAGGGTGTTGGCATATGCAACAGATTGGGACTTATTATAAGTAAAAGGAGGACTTTATACTAACCAGACAGCAGATGGCGATAGTGTGTAATGTTATATGCTTGCTGTAATGTGGGGAGGGAAACTCTCTTGTTGTTGGTTGTTTTACCTTTTGCTTCCTGTGTTTCGTTTTTCTCCACAGACTGTGTGACACTGAATTGTATCTCATATTTATCCAGTATGAAGTAAATACTGTTTACTCAAGATATCTTGCTGTCGGAAGCTTGCGTAAGTACAGTGCTGACGATAAGAAGATGCACTCTGCGACACATTTCACCACTGACACCTGGACAAGCAAACATGGGCAGGGGCATTACATCTCACTGACTAGGCACTGGGTGACTCTGATGATTGTGGGGGCAGGCAGTCAAGTGACTCCCCAAGACTTGCGGTACAAACCTCTCTATCTAACACTTCCTTCACTGCTTCTAGGACCTCCATCTCCTATAAGGCCTCCACCTGCAACCTCAATCCAACAGTGCAGAGAGAATCCCCCCTACTTCGTACTGCTCCGCCAGGACTCACCTCAATCAGGCAGTGTTCAAATTAATACGCCTTGGAGATTGCAATCACACAGCTCAAGAGTTGTGGACAGCTATCCAGGCTGAGTTACAGCAATGGCTGTCTCCACTGAACCTGGACCCAGGGAAAGCCATTGTGTGATAGTGGTACAAACCTAGTGGTGGGCCTACGCCAGGGCAACCTCACACACGTGCCTTGCATGGCTCACGTTCTCAACCTGGTGGTACAGAAATTTATTCGCCACTATCCCTGCCTCGATGCGCTTCTGCAGAAAGCATGGTCGCTGTGTGCTAATTTCCTACAATCACACCCCACAGGTCATCGACTTGCATTGCTGCAGAGGTCTTTCAACCACCAGTTAATCATTTGATTTGTGATATTCTGAATGATGGAATTCCACTCTGCACATGTTGCAGCCACTGTAGCAGCAGCAACAAGCTCTGGTGCAGCATGTGCTTTTGCATAGCCTGGGCCAATGCAGTACGGACGAGGAGAAAATCTTGCTTGCACAGATGAAGGACCACTGATCCTTTCTGCATAGTTTTGAAATGGCTACTAAGATGGTTAGTGCTGACTATGCCGTCACCAACATCACTACTCTGGTCAGCTACATGCTGGAGCACACTTTGAATAGTCTGCGTGAGGAGGTAGTGGTCCCACTGGAAGAGGTGGAAACAGAGCAGGATGCAGAAGGGATAATAACTCTAAGTTCTGGACTGTTTTCGCACAGGTGGGTGCCATGGGGGGTGATTACAGCAATCGAGGGGACTCATGGTACCAGACAAACTGTTAGTGAAGGGGCTGGAGGCAAGGAACTAAATGAGGAGGAAGAGGTGGTGGATGCGCAACAGTCAGGGGATGAAGAGGGCCAGCAACACACCATGGCCTTGGACCTCATGAAAGCTTCCGACATATGAGAGCCTTCTTGCTGCACTATGTTCAATATTATGCCTGTATTCTTCGGGATAGAAATAAGGCTGACTACTGGGTTGCCACTCTGTTAGATCCAGGGTACAGGAGAAAATTTTGCCTGATGGTTCCCCCCCTGGAAAGGGACGCGCACATGCTGTAATATTGAAACACGCAATCTTAAGAGTGGTTTTCCCCAAGGCAACAGTGAAGCATACATTGTGCATCTCAGTTCTAGACTTCCAAACCCGGGAACGTCAAGGCCTCACCGCAAAAATATTAGCAGCAGCAGTGTAAGTGGCATAATCAATTTCTGTGAGTCATTTCACGCATTTTTTAGACCAGCCAGTGCACCAGCAGAACAGAGAACAAGTCTGACACGTTGTGAATGACTTGAAAGAATAGTGCAGGAGTATATGAAGCTCAATATCAATGCCATTAGGGGAATTTGGAGCCTTTTGCATTTTGGTTTTCAAAAATGTAAGAATGGCCTGAGCTCGCCTGTCATGCCTTGATGGTTTTGTCATGCCCAGCAGCCAGCGTTCTCTCAGAACATGTCTCCAGCACTGCAGGTGGTGTCCTGATGGATAAGTGCATCCGGCTGTCCCCTGAAAGTGTAGACTGCCTAACTTTCATCAAAATGAACAAGTCATGGATCTTCAATCACTTTTGCTCCCCAGTCGCAGACTGGGAAGACGAGGCGATGGTGTCGTTTTTAGTGTCATTCATTGATCTTGTGTTATTGCAGTCTGTGCCACCTTTGTGGTGTCTTTTATGCCTGCTGTTGCTAATGCTGCTGATGTTACAAACAATTTTTTGAAATGTGGAGACTCCAAGTTGGGTCTCCATCTGTTGGGTTCCCTGTAGTGGAAGGTGGGTCAGAGGCCTTTTATGCTGTTTCTATTCTGTGAAAACAGTTGCCACTCTAGTGGTGCGTGACAATAATTATTTGAAATGTGGAAAATCCAAATTGGGTCTCTTTCATATTTGTTGCTTGTAGAATTAGGGTTCCCAGACAGGCAGGCCTGCACCTATTTTCACTCAACTATCTGTGTTACTAACCTTATATTTTTCTACCGATAGTACTCTATGAAACTTATGTTTGTGCCATCTGAGTGTGGCTGGAAAAAAAAGCTGTTGCATCAGTTATCAAGGCTCCCCGCTAAGAAGGCTTACACTCATGGGGGTACCCAGGATCAAAACTAGGGGGGGCAAGCCAATGTCGCATCTTATACAGGTTACATCATATACACTGTACATTATCCTGCATATTAGGTATGGAGCATTAGTACTGTTGTATATTGTATAATACAGCAGTGTATGCGACACTACGCTGTATATACCATATATTATACATGGCAGTCGCGCTCATGTCAGGAGCGGTACCAGCAAGTCCGAGGATTGCAGTGCGATCCTCGCATGAGTTATAACGGCCGTCTGTCTATGCCCTTGTTATAATAATACTGAAATATTAATCTATTATTAAAGTATTAAGGAGCTCACAAGTAAAAAAAAGCCCCCTAACCTCCCCTGTCCCCCACCCACACCCCAACAGCCCATCGTCTCACATGCACCCCTTAGTGTTCTGTCCCACTGACCCCACAATACCCCCATCCTCTCACAGTAAACTCCCAGTGCCCTAGCCCCACAATACCCCCATCCTCTTACATTCACCCCAGTGCCCTGTACCCTCCCCCAACTGTACCCCCATCCTCTCACATTCCCCCCACAGTGACCATGACATGCCTGAGCAGAATGAATTTAATAAATTCCATCCCCTCTTACCATAAAGCTTGCAGGCAGTGGCTGAGGCAGGAGCAGGAAGTGTCCAGTGTCTGCACACAGAGGGCACTAGGACCCAGTGTGGCTGAGACAACCAGAGCCTGCAGGGCAGAAAATGAAACTACAGCTGCTGCCGACCAGGAAGGAAGGAAGGAAGAAGCTCCTCTGGTGAGACAGCAGCTCCGTGCACTGCGCACACAGACAGGCTCTACAATCTGTGGCAGAGGGAGCCGCCATTGTGCTGCTCTCTCCGCTCTCTTTCATTGTGTGCCCCTTCTTCTAGGGGGGGCAACTGCCCCCCCCTGCCCCACGGTGGGTACGCCCATGCTTACACTGCTCCCTTAACTACCAGGTCTTAATTTAAACTTACATTCCAAGCTGGAAATGCTGGGCCAGACCCCGATACCTCATGCGAAGCCATGGCTGACTGCTCTGCCTCTCTGGACTGAGCACTCCACCCCTCAACCTTTGTCAGTTTTAATTACAGCAGGATCCTACCTTCCCAAATAAATGTAGGCTTTAGCCTAAGAGAGGATTCACACAGGCAAGTTCGAGGAACAAGACTGTCGAGTACACATTAATTTTCCAATTTATCAGATAGATATTCTAAATTATTCATGTTTTCTAGTGTAGTAGTAGTGGCTACTCTTAGTAAGCACCTGTTCATACCTGATTTCTGTTTGGAAGTGATGGTCAGTCTTTTGATAGTTGCATACATGTCCATATTGACGTGTAGGAGGAATAATTCTACTGACAGATTACCTTTAATATCATAAGGAGACCAGGAGGGCACTATTATTATTTAAGGAGCCAAGGGGCACATTATATTATAAGGAGCCAGAGAGGCACTTTATTATTATAAAGGAGCCAAGGGGCACTATTAGTATTAAAGAGGCCAAGGGCAATATTATATTATAAGAGACCAGGGGATCATTTCTATAAGCAACCAGGGGCACTATTATATTATAAGAGTCCCAGGGGGCATATAGTATTATAAGAAGGCCAGGGGTATATATTATTATAAAGGCAACCAGAGGGCACTATTATATTATAGAGTAAGGGCACTAGTATTAAGGCCAAGGGGGCACTATTAGTATTATAAGGAGGCCCAAGGGGCACTATATATTATATAAAGGACCCAAGGGGCACTATTAGTATTATAAGGAGGCCAAGGGGCACTTATTTTAGTATTATAAGAGAGCCCAAGGGGGCACTATTATATTATAAGAGGCCCAAGGGGGCACTATTATATTATAAGAAGGCCCAAGGGCACTATTAGTATTATAAGGAGGTCCAAGGGGCACTTTTATTATTATAAGGAGACCCAGAGGGCACTATTATTATTAAAGAGCCCAAGGGGCACTATTAGTATTATAAGAGGCCCAAGGGGCACTATTATTATTATAATGAGGGCCCAAGGAGCACTATTATTATTATAAGGAGGCTCAAGGGGCACTATTAGTATTATAAGGAGACCAAGGGGCACTATTATATTATAAGGAGGCCCAAGGGGCACATATTAGTATTATAAGAAGGCCCAAGGGGCAATATATATTATAAGGAAGGGGCACAAATTATTTAAAGGGCAATTAGAGGGCACTATTAGTATTATAAGGAGTCCCAAGGGGCACTATTATTATTATAAGAGGCCCAAGGGGCACTATTATATTATAAGGAGGCCCAAGGGGGCACTATTAGTATTAAAGGAGGCCCAAGGGGCACTATTAGTATTATAAGGAGCCCAAGGGGGCTACTATAGTATTATATAAGGAGCCCAGGGGCATTATTAGTATTATAAGAGGCCCAAGGGGCATATTAGTTAAATTATTTATAAGGCACCAAGGGGCACTATTAGTATTATAAGGAGTAAACTTTCTTAAAGGGGTCAGGCTATTAGTATTATAAGGCCCTTTAGATATAAACCAGGCCCTATTATAAAACCTGTATGGGAGTCAAGGGGACTATTTTTAAAACCAGTATTATATTTAGGAGAAGCCCATAAGGTATTGCGCCAGGTTATTAGTATTATAAGGCAGCCCAAGGGGCACTATAGTATTATAAGACCTTGTTGGTCTATTGACCCAAGGGGCACTTTTAGTATTATAAGGAGACCCAAGGGAGCAGTATTAATATTAAAAGGAGGCACAGAGGGGCAATATTAGTAGTGTAAGGCATCCCAAGGGTGCCCTATTAGTATTATAAGGAGGCCCAAGGGTGCACTATTAGTATTATAAGGAGGCCCAGAGGGGTACTATTATTATTATAAGGAGACTCAGAGGGGCACTATTATGTGTTAAGGAGACTCAAGGTGGCACTATTAGTATTATAAGGAGACCCAGAGGGCACTATTAATATTATAAAAAGACCTAAGTGGCCACCCTCAGAAATTGATATTATGGCTAGTAGTAAATTTTGATTTTCTCCAATGCTCGGCAGAGTCATATCTGTAATAGAGACCTCCCATGTTTGGAAGTGGGTGAGGAAGAGCAACATGGGCTTGTGTGCTTCATATGCCAGTAAAGATACTTCTTTTACCACCAGAATCAGAATTTCTTATTGATACAAAATATTCTTCGGGATAGAAATAAGGCTGACTACTGGGATGCCACTCTGTTAGATCCAGGGTACAGGAGAAAATTTTGCCTGATGGTTCCCCCCCTGGAAAGGGACGCGCGTATGCTGTAATATTGAAACACGCAATCTTAAGAGTGGTTTTCCCCAAGGCAACAGTGAAGCATACATTGTGCATCTCAGTTCTAGACTTCAAACCCGGGAACGTCAAGGCCTCAGCGCAAAAATATTAGCAGCAGCAGTGTAAGTGGCATAAGCAATTTCTGTGAGTCATTTCACACATTTTTTAGACCAGCCAGTGCACCAGCAGAACAGAGAACAAGTCTGACACGTTGTGAATGACTTGAAAGAATAGTGCAGGAGTATATGAAGCTCAATATCAATGCCATTAGGGGGAATTTGGACCCTTTTGCATTTTGGTTTTCAAAAATGTAAGAGTGGCCTGAGCTCGCCTGTCATGCCTTGATGGTTTTGTCATGCCCAGCAGCCAGCGTTCTCTCAGAACATGTCTCCAGCACTGCAGGTGGTGTCCTGATGGATAAGTGCATCCGTCTGTCCCCTGAAAGTGTAGACTGCCTAACTTTCATCAAAATGAACAAGTTATGGATCTTCAATCACTTTTCTCCCAGTCGCAGACTGGGAAGACGAGGCGATGGTGTCGTTTTAGTGTCATTCATTGATCTTGTGTTATTGCAGTCTGTGCCACCTTTGTGGTGTCTTTTATGCCTGCTGTTGCTAATGCTGCTGATGTTACAAACAATTTTTTGAAATGTGGAGACTCCAAGTCGGGTCTCCATCTGTTGGGTTCCCTGTAGTGGAAGGTGGGTCAGAGGCCTTTTATGCTGTTTCTATTCTGTGAAAACAGTTGCCACTTTAGTGGTGCGTGACAATAATTATTTTTTAATTTTGGAAAATCCAAATTGGGTCCCCCCTTTCATATTTGTTTCTTGGGAGAATTGGTTTTTTTTTCCCCAAGACAGGCAGGCCTGCACTTATTTCACTCAACTACCTGTGGGTTTCTAACTCATAATTTTTCTACCAATAGTACTCTATGAATTATGTTTGTGCCATCTGAGTGTGGCTGGAAAAAAAAAGCTGTTGCATGAGTTACAAGGCTCCCCCAAGAAGGCTTACACGCTCCCTTAACTACCAGGTCTTAATTTAAACTTACAATTCCAAGCTGGAAATGCTGGGCCAGACCCCGAACCTCATGCGAAGCCATGGCTGATGCTCTGCCTCTCTGGACTGAGCACTAACAAACCCCCTCAAACCCCTGTCAGTTTTAATTTACAGCAGGATCCTACTTCCCAATAAATGTAGGCTTTAGCCTAAGGAGGATTCCACAAGGCAAGGTTCGAGGAAAGACTGTCGAGTACACATTAAATTTTCCAATTTATCAGATAGATATCTAAATTATTCAAGGTTTTAAGTGTAGTTGTATGGCTACCTTAGTAAGCACCCGTTTTTATACCCGATTTCTGTTTGGAAGTGATGGTCAGTCTTTTGATAGTTGCATACATGTCCATATTGACATGTAGGAGGAATAATTCTACTGACAGATTACCCTTTTAAAATCATAAGGAGACCAGGAGGGCACTATTTATTATTTTTTAAAGGGGACCCAAGGGGGCAATATTATTATTTTAAGAACCCAAGGGCACTATTAGCATTTAAAGAGGCCCAGAGGGCACTATTATTATTATAATGAGAAACCAAGGGGGCATATTAGTATTCTAAAGAGGCCAAAGGGGGCACTATTAGTATTATAAGGAGACACAGAGAGGCATGGTTACTAATAAAAGAACCCCGGGGGG
>JARQOD010005778.1:0-16731 GCA_033576555.1 Oophaga sylvatica
GCGCCCCGTGTCTCCCTCCTGCGGCCCGTGTCTCCCTCCTGCGCCCCGTGTCTCCATTCTGCCCCCCGTGTCTCCCTCCTTCCCCCCGCGTCCCATTCTGCCCCTGTACCTCCACTGTGTCCCGAGCAGGATGGAGACACATGGTCCATGTGTCTCCATCCTACTGTCGAAACATATTGCGGCTTGCCGCTTTCAGTAAAAATAAAAATCTTTCTCCTTACCTGGCTGTGCTCCTGTGGCGATGATCCCTCATGGCACTTCAAGCGCGGACTCACTGGCGAATGACCGTGAAGTCATACGCCGGCGACATGCTCACTGACGGCAGCTGCCAGCCTCCGATTGGCTGGCGGCTTTTATCTATTGCCGTACGGGCCCTCATGGCAATAAAGATTAATTGAACCTACCGATGCAGGTTCAGTTACTGCATTGGCCACTGGGGCCCGGTGAGCAGAAGAGACGGGGCCCGATGTGGGCCCCTTCTACTCATCGGGCCCCATACGCCAGTCAGGGTACTGCCCTGATGGTGGCCTTGATGATGTCATTGGGTCACCATGGCAACGATCGGACCCCACGTCCCGCGCGGGGTCTCCAGTCCAAAGGCAGAGGGGTGGTTATCCCTCTGCTGACACCCAGAATGCTGCTATGGCATTAAAGTTCCGGGAGCGGTGCATTACTGATCCTGGCACTGAGTGCCGAGTGTCAACTGTCCGTATCAGCTGCGGTGATCGCCTGCGCTCAGTTTGTGTGCACAGCCAATCGCGATGGCGTAATAATCCATCCCGGTCAAATAGGTTCAGAGCACATGGTCCGATATTACATCAGATGTCAAAAAGAGGCTAATAATCTGTAACTGTCACTGTGCAATGAGATCAGATCAGTATGTGACTGACGGTGATGTCCTTGTATGATTTACAGCCTCCTCTCATAAAGACCCCGAAGACCCAGATCCCCTCACACCACCCAGATTTCTCCCCGAATGACGAACCAGACATGGACGAAGACGAGAAGAACATTTCCAGAAGAATCATAGACTTCACCTTACAGATCATCTCCCTGCTGAGCGGAGAGGTATTATTATTATTTATTTTATTTATTTATATAGCGCCATTAATTCCATGGTGCTGTACATGAGAAGGGGTTACATACAAAGTTATAGATATCGTTTACAGTAAACAAATTTACAATGACAGACTGGTACAGAGGGGAGAGGACCCTGTCCTTACGGACTTACATTCTACGGGATAATGGGGAAGAAACAGAAGGTCGGGGGTGAGGCAGCTAGGGTGGTGGCGCGTGGCGGCAGCTCGGTGATGGTGGCGAGGCGGCAGCTTTGGTGGTGGCGGCGAGGCGGCAGCTCGGGTGGTGGCGGCGAGGCGAATGGTTATGGCAGGCTGTAGGCTTTCCTGAAGAGATGGGTTTTCAGGTTCTGTCTGAAGGATCCAAGGGTGGTGGATAATCGTACATGTTGAGGCGTAGAATTCCAGAGGATGGGGGATATTCGGGAGAAATCTTGGAGGCGGTTGTGTGAGGAACGCATAAGTGTGGAGGATACTAGTAGGTCTTGGGAGGATCGAAGATTACGTGAAGGAAGATATTGGGAGATTAGTTCAGAGATATAGGGAGGGACAGGTTGTGGACGACTTTGTAAGTCAGTGTTAGTAGTTTGAACTGGATTGTTGGGGAATTGGGAGCCAGTGGAGGGATTTGCAGAGGGGAAAGCAGGGGAGTAGCGAGGGAGAGGTGGATTAGTCGGGCAGCAGAATTGAGGACAGATTGGAGTGGTGCAAGAGAGTTGACGGGGAGGCCACAGAGGAGGGTGTTGCAGTAATCAAGGCGGGAGATGATGAGGGCATGCACAAGAGTTTTAGTAGATTGAGGGCTGAGGAAGGGACGGATTCTGGAAATGTTTTTAAGTTTGAGGCGACAGGAGGTGACAAGAGTTTGGATGTGTGGTTTGAAGGACAGGGCAGAGTCGAGAGTTACTCCGAGGCAGCGGATTTCAGGTACGGGAAGATCGTGATGGCATTTACTATAATAGATAGATCGGGTAGGGAAGATATGTAAGATGGAGGAAAGATGATGAGTTCGGTTTTGTCTACATTGAGTTTTAAGAAACGAGAGGTGAAGAAGGAGGATATGGCTGATATACACTCCGGGATTCTGGACAGCAGAGAGGTGACATTCTGGCCAGAGAGGTAGATCTGAGTATCGTCCGCATAGAGGTGGTACTGGAAGCCATGGGACTTTATGAGTTGTCCAAGGCCAAGGGTATAGATGGAAAAGAGTAGGGGACCCAGGACAGAGCCTTTAGGGACTCCAACAGAGAGAGGGCGGGATGAAGAGGTAGAGTGGTAGTGGGAGACGCTGAATGTGCGGTTAGAAAGGTAAGTGGCGATCCAGGACAGGGCAAGGTCTTTGATGCCATGAGAAGAAAGAATCTGTAGCAGTAGGCAGTGGTTGCTGTGTCAAAGGCAGAGGACAGGTCAAGGAGGAGGAGGATGGAGAACTGTCTGTTAGCTTTGGCTGTGAGTAAGTCGTTAATAATTTTGGTCAGGGCAGTTTCAGTGGAGTGGAGGGCGGAAGCCAGATTGGAGGTTGTCAAGGAAGAGTTAGATGAGAGGTGGGAGGAAAGTTGAGCGTGGACATGCTGCTCAAGGAGTTGGAAGCAAACGGAGCAATGATATTGGGCGATAGCTGGGCATAGCAGTTGGGTCAAGGTTTGTTTTTTTGAGGATGGGTGTGATGGTGGCATGTTTGAAGGCAGATGGAAAGGTACCAGAAGATAGCGATAGGTTGAAGAGATGGGTTAGGGCTGGGATGAGCATGTTAGTGAGGTTGGGAAGCAGGTGGGAAAGGATGGGGTCAAGTGCACAGGTGGTGAGGTGTGATTTAAAAAGCAGATGAGTAGGCTCTCCTTCAGTGATGTTGGAGAGGGAGGTTAGTAGGGAAGGACAGAGGTCTGGTATATGGAGTGGTTGGGTGGTGGAACAGTAAAGTTTGCTTGTTTGGTCGATCTTATTTTCTATATTTCTATCATTATCTGCTGAGCGGAGAGGTAAACTCTTATATATTTTCTATTATCTGCTGAGTGAAGGGGTAAACTCTTCTATATTTCTATCATTATCTGCTGAGTGGAGTGGTAAACTCTTCTATATTTCTATTATCTGCTGAGTGGAGGGTAAACTCTTCTATATTTCTATTATCTGCTGAGTGGAGAGGTAAACTCTTCTATATTTCTATTATCTGCTGGTGGAGAGGTAAACTCTTCTATATTTCTATTATCTGCTGAGTGGAGGGGTAAACTCTTATATAATAAATTTCTCTATTATCTGCTGAGTGGAGAGGTAAACTCTTCTATATTTCTATCATTATCTGCTGAGTGGAGAGGTAAACCTTTTTTTTTCTATTGTCCTCCTTTCGTCTCATTGGGGACACAGGACTGTGGTGTATGCTACTGCCGCTAGGAGGCTGACACTAAGTAAACATAAAAAAAGGTTAGCTCCTCCTCCGCCGTATACACCTCAGCACTGGCCGCAGGCAAACCCAGTTCTTGCTTAGTGTCTGATGGAGGCACACGTCTGGTTATCTTTCCAACCATTTTTTTTTTTTTTTTCCTTTCCCACGAAGATGAGATAGGGGCGACGGATCCTATTGAAAGGGTCCGATCTCCCAAACCATCAACGGGCGAGCACGTGGAGTAAAGCCTCCACGTACCTCTCCCGCAACGTGGGACATGAATGCCGGACTCAGCCCTGACCAGCCTAGGGTATTGAAACCCTAGGCTGTACAGAGGCAAGAGTTAGTCCGTGCGGCCCCCACTGCACCACCAATGCTAGACTGCGGTGCTGCAAGGAGGCGGACGGTCCCTCTCCTCACCCTCTGAAGGGTGATGGAGTTAGGGTTCCTGCACCGTCCTACCTTTTTTGCTATGGAGCCCCCCTTTTTTAATCATCGCCTCCCTGACAGAGGAGCGACGAAGACGGATTTCTCACCTCTCCAATGAACGTGTGGGGGCCAGGATTACTGGAGCGGGTAGGAACCAGCTGCTCTGTGTCGTCCATTCTCCCCCCCTCCCAAGGGGGTATCAGTCGGCGTCCGCCTCCCGCCTGGACAGCCCGCGGGGTTGCAGCCAGCGCTAGGCCTTGGTCAAATTTAGTCCCCGGCTTTTCCCGGGACTAGGCCGCGGGCCCTGAGTTTTAGTGTCCGGCGTTAGCCGGAGGGTGGGCCGCGGTCGTGGGGGGGGTCCGCCGGCGTCTCCTTCCGGCGGGCCCGCCCTCTGACTTTGGGGACCTCGTTTCGCCCGGCTCTGGGCTGCGGTTTTAAATTTAGTCCCCGGCTTTTCCCAGGGACTGGGCCGCGGGCCGGAATTCTATGTCCGGCGTCAGCCGGGGGTGGGCCGCGGTCGCAAGGGGGATCCGCCCCCGGTGGCGTCTCCTTCCGGTGGGCCCGCCCTCCGACTTTAGGGCCTCAGCCGGAAATTTAGGCCGCGGCTTCGGCCGGCGCTAGGCCGCGGCTTCAAATTTAGTCCCCGGCTTTTCCCGGAGACTAGGCCGCGGCCGAAGTAGGTGGGAGGCGCCTCTTGAGAGGCTCGACTACATGAGCACGCCTCCCTGACAGAGGAGCGCTCCTTTTTGGAAAATTTGGAGCTCAGTTGTCTCTTTTTTTCTACGCCACTGCTATTTGGACGCTGTTTAAGGACGCAAGGGATACAGGACTGGGGTAAGTCGACACCGCTCAGGGGTTGCTACTACCTCCAGCCTGGTTGTTCCTCTTTACTGCGCACTTTTTTTGCCTCTCCGCTGACCGTCACATCCAGTTCATTGCGGACTCTGTGACAGATTCAGAATGTCCAGAAGATCTAAAGTTCATACGGTGCTTTATACCGCATGCATGGCCTGTAGGTCCCCTTTTCCGCACGCCCAGACTTCTCGGGTCTGCGAAGCCTGTGACTCTGAACGGGCTCAGGAACCCTCTCCTATAGCTGAGCCTAGTGCGTCAGGTCCCCCTGAGTGGGCCCTGTCCCTGACTCAATCTGTGGCGTCATTAACAAGAGCGATCGAGTCCCTTCAAGCTCCCGATAGGAGCAGGGACAGTGGTTCACCCGTCTTGGCGACGTCTCATGAACCTCCGGCCTGCAGGGGCCGCGCTCTCACCAGGCAGACGCAGGGAAGCGAACCCACACTGTGTCGCCTTTGCCGTCCGGGGCCTCGGCATCTTTCAGTTCCGTCTCCCGCTCTCCCTCACCTCTGGCAAGTGATCAGTATTCGGATTCTGATTCAGAAGGGTCCCTTAATTTAGAGGCACCAAATTGTCAGGACACAATTGACAGTTTGATTGAAGCTGTCAATCAAACCTTGGGAGTAGACGATGAGTCCACCTTGACCTCCTGTCATAAGGTGTCCTTCAAAAGAGCCAGGCAAGCTCATAAGGTTTTTGGGGCTCATCCTGAGTTTGAGGAACTAGTGCAGCGCCACCGGAGAAACCGGACAAGCGCTTCGCAGACAAAAGGCTCTCAATACTAGATATCCTTTTGCTCCTGAGCTTCTTAAGAAGTGGGCGGAATCTCCTGCGGTTGATCCTCCTGTGTCGCGTTTGGCGTCTAGGACGCTCCTCTCCCTTCCTAACGGTTCCTCGATCAAGGAACCAACGGATCGTCTGATTGAGAGTTTGGCCCGCTCGTGTTTGAAACATCGGGTTCTGCTCTCTCTCCTTCTTTTGCAGCGACTTGGGTTGCTAAGGCCATGATATCCTGGTCGGAGTCTCTAAATAGAGCTCTTCATGGTATAGAGGTACCGTCTGAAGTAACCGAGATTTCTAATCAGATAGCGCTTGCAGGAGACTTCTTAATTAATGCGTCCATGGATGCGGCAAATTGCTCAGCCCTAGCTGCTGCTAATGCAATTGCCATCAGAAGATCTTTGTGGCTGAGAACCTGGCGAGCAGACTCAATCTCAAAGAAATCGCTTACATCCTTACCATATCAGAGTGGTCGGTTATTTGGCGAAAGGTTGGATCAGCTCATATCTGATGCGACGGGAGGGAAGAGCAGTTTCCTTCCTCAGCAAAAGATTAAGCAGCCTTTTCGCCGACAGCTTCAGCCTCGCTTTAGGGCCTTTCGTAACCCAGGTTGGGCCGCGCCAGCTACCTCCAGCGGTTCAGGTCGGCCTAATCAGGCCAGAGATCGTCAGGTCTCCTACAGGACCAACCTCTGGGAAGAGGGCGATCTCAACAACCAAGATCTAGAGGTCCAAACCCAGAGATATTCGGACAAATGACTGGAGGCAGAATCCGGTCAATTTATCCAGATAGGCGGCCGCTTACTCTGGTTTCGCCCCATTTGGCTATCAATTACTCACGACGAGTGGGTCAGGGAGTTAGTCTCCTCGGGGTACAAAATAGAATTTACCAGCCTTCCCTCAAATCGTTTTTTTCCCTCGCGCCTTCCCAAGGAGAATCTCGGGTTCGCGCCTTATTCAGGGCGGTCGAGTCTCTTCGGCACAGCGGGGTTGTCGTACCTGTACCGGAAGTCGAAAAAGGTCAGGGGTTTTATTCCAACCTGTTCATTGTACCCAAAAAGGATGGTACCGTAAGGCCCATTCTGGATCTAAAGCGACTGAACCGGTTTGTCAGAATTCGACATTTCCGAATGGAGTCTCTCCGTTCTGTCATTGCAGCCATGGAAAAAGGGGAATTTCTAGCATCAATAGACATTCAGGATGCCTATCTTCACATCCCCATATTTCCTCCTCATCAGAGATTTCTTCGGTTTGCCGTCGGCAAACTTCATCTTCAGTTCGCAGCCTTGCCATTCGGGCTAGCCACAGCCCCCAGGGTGTTCACAAAGGTCATGGCTGCTGTTGTGTCCATTCTGCACTCCAGGGGGGTAGTCATCCTGCTTTACTTAGACGACCTCCTCATCAAGGGTCCGTCTTTTCAAATCTGCGAGGAAAGTGTCAGCATTACGTTAGACACCCTTGCTCGCCTGGGGTGGCTGGTGAATATGAAGAAATCATCTCCTGTGCCATCTCGGAAGATCACCTTTTTAGGGATGAATTTCGACACCGCTCAGGGGTTGATAATTCTTCCTCAAGACAAGGCCTTGGTTCTCCGTCAAGAGGTACGGATCCTTCGCCAACCGATTCCTCACACCATCCGGTTTTGCATGAGGGTCCTAGGAAGGATGGTGGCAGCAATCGAGGCTATTCCATTTGCCCAATTTCATCTTCGCCCCCTTCAACATGCACTCTTGGCAGTATGGGACGGGAGCCCTTACTCCCTCAATCTTCGGTGCCGTCTGTCCCTGCAGGTCAGACAGACTCTAATGTGGTGGACGAAGAGCACCACTCTTCAACAGGGTCGTTTGTTTCCTCCAAATTTCTGGTTGGTTGTCACAACGGACGCCAGCCTGCTCGGATGGGGAGCATCTGGGGGCCACCCAGTCAGAATACAATCGGACAATGCCACGGCAGTGGCATACATAAACCATCAGGGAGGTACCCGCAGCAGGGCGGCCATGCACGAGGTAAAACAGATTCTGACCTGGGCAGAGGTAAATCACTCTGTGATTTCAGCGGTCCACATTCCGGGCGAGGAAAACTGGGCAGCGGATTTTCTCAGTCGTCACGGCATAGCGTCAGGGGAATGGTCGCTTCATCCCGAGATTTTTCAGCAGATATGCCGACGCTGGGGAACCCCAGATGTGGACCTGATGGCTTCCAAGATAAATGCCAAGGTGCCCAACTTCGTCTCCCGGTACCGGGATCCGCAGGCATTTGCAGTAGACGCTCTGGTCCTACCATGGAATCAGTTTCATCTTCCATACTTGTTTCCACCAATAGCTCTTCTCCCAAGGGTGATCAGAAAGATCAGGATAGAGGGGGTTCCAGCGATATTAATCGCTCCGGATTGGCCGCGTCGCTCATGGTACGCGGAGCTGGTACAATTGCTCGCCGACGCACCCTGGCGACTGCCAGAGCGCTGTGGACCTTCTCTCCCAGGGCCCAGTTTACCACCAGAACTCAGCGGTCCTGTGTTTGACGGCCTGGCCGTTGAATCTTGGATCCTGACCAGGGCTGGATTCTCTAAAAAGGTCACCGCAACGATGGCTAACGCCCGAAAGCCCGTTTCGGCTCGCATCTACCACGGTACTTGGAAGGTCTTTTTTGATTGGTGCAGGGAACATGATTGTTCCCCGCTCCTCTTTTCAATTCCAAACATTCTATCTTTTCTCCAGGCAGGCCTAGATTCAGGTCTAGCGCCTAGTACTCTTAGACGACAGATATCAGCCTTGTCGGTTCTTTTTCAGCGAAAGATCGCGTCTAATTTTCAGGTTAGGACCTTTATTCAGGGGGTTGTTCATATAGTTCCTCCCTACAAGACTGCCTTAGAGGTTTGGGACCTCAATCTAGTCCTGGGAGTCCTGCAAGAGTCTCCTTTTGAACCTTTGCAGGAGGTTTCTCTGTCATTTCTTTCCTGGAAAGTGGTGTTTTTGGTAGCCATAACATCCATAAGGCGGGTTTCGGAGCTGGCTGCACTGTCTTGTTGAGCTCCATACTTGCTTTTCCATCAGGATAAGGTAGTGCTCAGACCAACACCACCTTTTTTGCCTAAGGTCATGTCCTCGTTTCATATTAATGAGGACATTGTTTTGCCCTCTTTTTGCCCAGCTCCGACGCACCGAGTGGAGAAGGCTCTCCATACGCTGGATCTGGTGAGAGCACTCAGGAGATATGTATCTCGGACGGCGTCCTTTCGACAGACGGACACGCTGTTTGTCCTCCCTGAAGGTCGCAGGAAGGGACTCGCTGCCTCTAGATCAACCTTGGCTAGGTGGATTCGGTTAGCCATTCAGGAGGCTTACCGCATCAGAGGCGCGGTGGTTCCCGCAGGGATCAAGGCTCACTCCACCAGAGCGGTGGGTGCTTCCTGGGCCCTTCGGCATCAGGCTTCGGTGGAACAGGTTTGTAAGGCAGCAACCTGGTCCAGTCTGCATACCTTTTCCAAGCATTATAATGTCCATACCCAGGCTTCTGCGGATGCCAGTCTGGGTAGAAGGATTCTTCAGGGCGCGGTTGCGCACCTATAGGCAATGCCTGTTATAAATTACACTGTGGAGTCGATTTCCCACCCAAGGGACTGCTTTGGGACGTCCCACTGTCCTGTGTCCCCCAATGAGACGAAGGAGAAATACGGATTTTTGTGTTACTCACCGTAAAATCCTTTTCTCCGAGACGCTCATTGGGGGACACAGCACCCTCCCTAAGAGCCGGCTGGCTTTATTTTGAGTTAACTCTATTCTCCTTAAGTCGGTATCAGCAGTTTTTTTCTTCTGAATATACTGTATCTGTGTTAACTCTTGATTTATTTTTTAGCCTCCTACTGCTTTTTGCACTAAACTGGGTTTGCCTGCGGCCAGTGCTGAGGTGTATACGGCGGAGGAGCTAACCTTTTTTTATGTTTACTTAGTGTCAGCCTCCTAGCGGCAGTAGCATACACCCACAGTCCTGTGTCCCCCAATGAGCGTCTCGGAGAAAAGGATTTTACGGTGAGTAACACAAAAATCCGTATATTTCTATTATTATCTGCTGAGTGGAGAGGTTTCAAACTGCTTCTCTATATTTCTATTATCTGCTGAGTGGAGAGGTAAACTCTCTTTTTCTATTATCTCGATGAAGTAACTCTCTATATTTATATCTGCTGAGTGGAGAGGTAAACTCTTCTATATTTCTATTTATCTGCTGAGTGGAGAGGTAAACTCTTCGGAGCACTCAATTTATCTACCTGCTGTGGAGAGGTAAACCTTCTATTTTTCTCATTATCTGATGAGTGGAGGTAAACTCTTCTATTTTCTAATATCTGCTGGTGGAGAGGTTAACACTTCTAGTCTTACGCATAGAGGTCTCGTTTTCATCGCTGAGGAGAGGTAACTCTCTATTCTATATCTGCGGTGGAGGGGGAAACCTCTATAGCTATTATCTGCTGTGGAGGTAACAGTTCTATATCTACTAATCTGCTGGTCAAGTTAATACTTCTATTTTCATACTTATAGTCATACTCTCAGCTTCTATCTATGCTGAGTGAGAGGTACTCTTCTATATGTTCTTTACTGCTGAGGGAGGGAAACTCTTTATATTTCTATTACTGTATGGAGGTAAACTCTTCTAATTTCTCAAGCTGCTGATGGGAGTAAACCTTCTTATTTCATATACTGTAGTGAGATAAACGTTCTATATTTTTTATCACTCTGGTGAGAGTAAACTCTTTATTTCATATCGCTATGGAGGGTAAACCTTCTAATGCGTCATTATTTGCTGAGTGGAGGTAAACTTTCTAATCTATCGTAGTTATTTTCTATATTCTTATCTGTGAGTGGATAGGTAACTCTTTATATTTCTATATCTGTGATGGAGGAGTAAACTCTTTTTATTTCTATTATTATCTGCTGACTGGAGAGTAAACTCTTCTAGTATTTCTATCATTATCGCTGAGTGGAGGGGTAAACTCTCTATATTTCTATTTTATCTGCTGAGTGGAGAGGTAAACTCTTCTATATTTCTATATTATCTGCTGAGTGGAGAGGTAAACTCTTCTATATTTCTATTATCTGCTGAGTGGAGAGGTAAACTCTTCTATATTTCTATTATCTGCTGAGTGGAGAGGTAAACTCTTCTATATTTCTTATTATCTGCTGAGTGGAGAGGTAAACTCTTCTATATTTCTATTATCTGCTGAGTGGAGAGGTAAACTCTTCTATATTTCTATTATCTGCTGAGTGGAGAGGTAAACTCTTCTATATTTCTATATTATCTGCTGAGTGGAGAGGTAAAACTCTTCTATATTTCTATTATCTGCTGAGTGGAGAGGTAAACTCTTCTATATTTCTATTATTATCTGCTGAGTGGAGAGGTAAACTCTTCTATATTTCTATTATCTGCTGAGTGGAGAGGTAAACTCTTCTATATTTCTATTATCTGCTGAGTGGAGAGGTAAACTCTTCTATATTTCTATTATCTGCTGAGTGGAGAGGTAAACTCCTATTCTTACTATATTTTCTTATTCTATAATATCTGCTGAGTGGAGAGGTAAACTCTTCTATATTTCTATTATCTGCTGAGTGGAGAGGTAAACTCTTCTATATTTCTATCATTATCTGCTGAGTGGAGAGGTAAACTCTTCTATATTTCTATATTATCTGCTGAGTGGAGAGGTAAACTCTTCTATATTTCTATTTATCTGCTGAGTGGGAGTAACTTTTATATTTATCATATCTGCTGAGTGGAGAGGTAAACTCTCTATATTTCTATATATCTGCTGAGTGGAGAGGTAAACTCTTCTATATTTCTATATTATCTGCTGAGTGGAGAGGTAAACTCTTTATATTTCTATTATCTGCTGAGTGGAGAGGTAAACTCTTCTATATTTCTATCATTATCTGCTGAGTGGAGAGGTAAACTCTTCTATATTTCTATATTATCTGCTGAGTGGAGAGGTAAACTCTTCTATATTTCTATTATCTGCTGAGTGGAGAGGTAAACTCTTCTATATTTCTATTATTCTGCTGATGGAGAGGTAAACTCTTCTATATTTCTATTATTATCTGCTGAGTGGAGAGGTAAACTCTTCTATATTTCTATTATCTGCTGAGTGGAGAGGTAAACTCTTCTATATTTCTATCTTATCTGCTGAGTGGAGAGGTAAACTCTTCTATATTTCTATTTATCTGCTGAGTGGAGAGTAAACTCTTCTATATTTCTATTATCTGCTGAGTGGAGAGGTAAACTCTTCTATATTCTTATTATCTGCTGAGTGGAGAGGAAACTCTTCTATATTTCTATTACTGCTGAGTGGAGGGTAAACTCTTCTATATTTCTATTATTATCTGCTGAGTGGAGAGGTAAACTCTTCTATATTTCTATTATTATCTGCTGAGTGGAGAGGTAAACTCTTCTATATTTCTATATTATCTGCTGAGTGGAGAGGTAAACTCTTCTATATTTCTATTATATCTGCTGAGTGGAGAGGTAAACTCTTTTCTATATTTCGTGGAGTCTTTCATTTATTATCTGCTGAGTGGAGAGGTAAACTCTTCTATATTTCTATTTATCTGCTGAGTGGAGAGGTAAACTCTTCTATATTTCTATTTATCTGCTGAGTGGAGAGGTAAACTCTTCTATATTTCTATATTATCTGCTGAGTGGAGAGGTAAACTCTTCTATATTTCTATTATTATCTGCTGAGTGGAGAGGTAAACTCTTCTATATTTCTATCATTATCTGCTGAGTGGAGAGGTAAACTCTTCTATATTTCTATATTATCTGCTGAGTGGAGAGGTAAACTCTTCTATATTTCTATCATTATCTGCTGAGTGGAGAGGTAAACTCTTCTATATTTCTATCATTATCTGTGAGTGGAGAGTAAACTCTTCTATATTTCTATTATCTGCTGAATGGAGAGGTAAACTCTTCTATATTTCTATTATTGCTGAGTGGAGAGGTAAACTCTTCTATATTTCTATTATCTGCTGAGTGGAGAGGTAAACTCTTCTATATTTCTATCATTATCTGCTGAGTGGAGGGGTAAACTCTTCTATATTTCTATTATTATCTGCTGAGCGGAGAGGTAAACTCTTCTATATTTCTATTATTATCTGCTGAGTGGAGAGGTAAACTCTTCTATATTTCTATTATCTGATGAGTGGAGAGGTAAACTCTTCTATATTTCTATCATTATCTGCTGAGTGGAGAGGTAAACACTTCTATATTTCTATTATCTGCTGAGTGGAGAGGTAAACTCTTCTATATTTCTATCATTATCTGCTGAGTGGAGGGGTAAACTCTTCTATATTTGTATTATTATCTGCTGAGTGGAGAGGTAAACTCTTCTATATTTCATATTATCTGCTGAGTGGAGAGGTAAACTCTTCTATATTTCTATTATCTGCTGAGTGGAGAGGTAAACTCTTCTATATATCTATTATTATCTGCTGAGTGGAGAGGTAAACTCTTCTATATTTCTATTATTATCTGCTGAGTGGAGGGGTAAACACTTCTATATTTCTATTATTATCTGCTGAGTGGAGAGGTAAACTCTTCTATATTTCTATTATCTGCTGAGTGGAGAGGTAAACTCTTCTATATTTCTATTATCTGCTGAGTGGAGGGGTAAACTCTTCTATATTTCTATTATTATCTGCTGAGTGGAGAGGTAAACTCTTCTATATTTCTATCATTATCTGCTGAGTGGAGAGGTAAACGCTTCTATATTTCTATTATCTGCTGAGTGGAGAGGTAAACTCTTCTATATTTCTATTATTATCTGCTGAGTGGAGAGATAAACTCTTGGAGAACCCAAAGTGGAGCAGACGTAACTAATAACAGCTTCCTTGCTCCTGCGTTGGTGTCCATGCTGTCCACTCTCATCCCTCGACCTCTTCTCTTTGACAGTGATGCTGGGAAGGCAACAGTGCATGGCACAGCAGACACATTGTAAGTCCTTCTGCACTTCCTTCACTATGGTACCATGTGTGCTGTGCAGCCGTCCTCATAATTTTATGAATTCTAATCATTGTGGTGTCGTGCAGGCGGACGCTCTCATCAGTTTGATGAGGAAATGTTCTTTGGCCAGCGTCCTTTCTTCCTGATTGACCCCCCCCCCTTTTTCAGTGCCTGAACTCGACTCTGGGTATCCATGTTATTACGGGTGGGAGAGGGAGGGGTCTGGTGTCATGCATCACCCGGCTTGTGACGACACATCATTTTTCTTAACTATCCAGACGTCTAGTTTCAGTAAGGTAGGAGTCATAGACTTTTATCTTTATGTTAACTCTTCTTGTAGGTTGAAGTGATATTTGTAAATTGATGAATGGTTGTTATTTACCTCTTATATCAGCTCCTGCAGTTTATTGTACTGTTATCTTTGCAAAACAGGGATGCAGGGTCACTGAACAAAGATATTTGCTGATAAGGTGATTACACATTATACCAGGCCAAACAGTTTGTTGACTTACCCACATTGAAGGATAAACTAAGTAATCAAACAATGTGAGTTAATCTCATCATCCCTTCCCCTTGAACTGTAAATAATGGATTGAAGAACAGTTGTGAACTATAAAAAAGGGTATATGCCTCTGTAACAAGGTACATCCAGAGATCCAAAGACTCTTTACGAAACCAGAACCAGGAACACTCAAGAAGACAGTAGCCAAGACATCATGGCTCCTTTATGAAGGACACAGATTTGACATTCTACAGGATGCAAGCTTAGCCCCTTCTGAAATAATGCCGACCTGCTCCATTGACCATCACTGAACCCATGGATACGTTTGAGGTAGTCAGGATTTGGACCCACCGGTCACCACATTCTCCATGGATACGTTAGGGAAAGCCAGGATTGGGAGCCACCCGACACCTGACTCCATGAAGATGTTCAGACAAGCCAGGTTATGACCCTCCGTTCACTTGGCCTTGTATGTCAATGGGCTGTCAGTTTCCTAAGCTTATTGCTGCCTCCTCTCTGTTCGTGCCACAGGTGGGGGGTAGTCAGCCCTGGAAGCTCTGAAGTCACAGCTGCTGTTATCCCGGCGAGTCAGCGGAAGGGTGAAACTTTGTAATTTTACACAATCTGGTGTATTTGCAGGGAATGTTCTGTATGTTATTGTTTGTTCGTGGTTCAATAAATTGCCACCCTGTTTTACGTTAACCCTCTATTGGCTGAGTAATATTATGCCTACTGTAAAAGGAGGAGTTCGGGCGTTCAGTGCGATGAGCTCTGGTCCATGCGGTTTCCGGATAGCAGGCTAGAGCAGCTGCTGACCCGCCGTGTCTCCAAATTTTGGTGGCAGTGGTGGGATACTACTCAGCCTGTGGGAGCTGCAGGGGACTTGTGTTCTCAGACACCGTCCAGGGCTGCACAACCAGGGAGGTATACCGACCGACCCAGCAGACCATTGATGAGGCATGCACAGCAGATTTTGGATGCAACTATGTCCAACCCCACCAACTCTGCCTTAGGAAGAGGACCAGAGTGGATGTATAACCGCAACAAGAAATGGCAATTACAGGAGCTGTGCCAGCTTCGACGTATTGAATACCAGACCACCGACACTTGATTTAATTTAATCCAGGAACCCCGGGGTGCGAAGGATGCATGTGTGGACGCAATGGATACGAGTCGGTTCTTGTCAATTATGTGTGGAGTTTATTCGCAAGGAAGACATGGAATATGCTCTGAGGAAACTGGATGATACAAAGTTTTGTTGTCAAAGAGGTGAGACCGCTTACATTCTTGTCTGTGCTTAAAGACATGCTGATGGACTGTGCCCAATAAGTGGAGAAGGATGATTGGAAACCTATCACGTGTGGCTAATTAAGATGGGCAAGCAATGTGACAACACAGAGTTTTATCTTAATTATCCAGGCATCTCTTTTCAGTAAGCTATGAGGAATAAACTGCTATCTACATGTTGACATTTGAATTTGTGTTTGTTTCTTTGGTTGGGCAGGAGTCTGAAATGTTGACTCTTGTAGGTTAAATTGATATTTATAAATTGATGAATGGTTGTTATTTACCTCTTATTTCAGCTCCTACAGTTTATTGCACTGTTATCTTTGCAAAACAGGGGTGCAGGGTCACTGAACAATGATGTTTGCTGATAAGGTGATTACACATTATACCAGGCCATGCAGTTTGTTGTCTTGCAAACATTGAAGGATAAACTAAATAATCAGACAATATTAGTTAATCTCCTCACCCCTTCCCCTTGAACTGTGAATAATGGCTTGAAGAACAGTTGTGAACTATAAAAAGGGGATATGCCTCTTTAGCAAGGCATATCCAAGAGAACCAGAGACTCTTTACAAAATCAGTCAGGAACACTCTACAAGAAGCCAAGACATCATGGCTCCATCACGAGGGACACAGATTTGACATTCCACAAGATTCCAGCTTAAGGCATGGTCCCACCTGAAAGAATACAGATTTGCTTCATTGACCATCACTGAACCCATGGATACTTTTGGGAAAGCCAGGATTGGGACCCACCGGTCACCTGGCTCCATGAAGATGTTTAGAGAACCCAGGTTGTGACCCTCCAGTCACCTGGCCTTGAATCTCAATGCACTGGAAGCTTTCTAATCTGGTCTTTACCTCCACTCTCTGCATACAAGTGGGGGTAGTTGGACCTATAAGCTCTGAAGTCACAGCTGCTTTTATCCCGGCGACTCAGCGGATGGGTGAGACTCTGTAGTTTTGCACCATCTTGGGGTATTTTCTGGGACTCTTCTTTATACATAGAATGTTCTATGTATAGACATGGGGGGTCAGCAGGTTCTCTGTTCCGCTAGCCTGAAACCGCATGGACCAGGGCTCATTAAGAAGAGTCAATATTTCAAACTCTTTACCAACTGAAGAAAGAAGCACATAAATTCAAAAGTCAAAATATAGATTAGTTTAAGCCTCCTGGCTTACTGAAAATAGATGTCTGGATAATTAAGATAAAATTCTGTGTTGTCACAGGATCACTTGACTGAGGGCCCCCATTGCCCCTTCCTGCAAGGTTCCATCTCTGGGCCTCAGTACAGCTGCTTCGGTGATATGTCCTCCTCTGAATTGTCACACACTGGCTGCATATTAGACCCTACTTCACACTTCTGTACATGTCAAATCTAGTGGATATTGTTAGGCTCTTGACTCTAAACATCCGGCAGAGCTGACATCTGTGGATCTAAACTGCAA
>JARQOD010005778.1:16831-46228 GCA_033576555.1 Oophaga sylvatica
GGAGGATTCTGGGTGATGAGAGGAGACTGCTGGGAGATTATACAGTGTACACTGGAGGATTCTGGGTGATGAGAGGAGACTGCTGGGAGACTATACTGGGGGATTCTGGGTGATGAGCGGAGAAGAGACTGCTGGGAGATTATACAGTGTACACTGGAGGATTCTGGGTGATGAGAGGAGACTGCTGGGAGATTATACAGTGTACACTGGAGGATTCTGGGTGATGATGGTATACAGTTAGGTCCAGAATTATTTGGTCAGGGACACAAATTTTGATATTTATAAGATGCAGTTATATAATCAATATGGGCTTACAGTGTTGACTCTCGGCTTTAATTTGATTGGATTTACATCCTAATTGGAGGAAGGGTTTAGGAATTACAGCTCTTTAGTGTGTAGTTCTTTCTTTTTCAAGGGACCAAAAGTAACTGGACGATTATCTCAGATGCTCTGTAATGGGCTGCATGAGATTTTACCTCATTAATCCTTCATCAGTTAAGCAGGTAAAAGGTTTGGAGCTGATTCCTGTTGTGTCATTTGCATTTGGATTCTGTTGCTGTGAAACCACAACATGAGGTCAAAGGAGCTCTCATGGACATGAAACAGACCATCATTAGGCTAAAAAAAAGTCCATCAGAGAGATAGCAGAAATGTTAGGAGCGTCCAAATCAACATCCTGTACATTCTGCAGAAAAGAGCGCACTGGTGAGCTCAGGGACTCAAAAAGTTCTAGACATCCACGGAAAACAGTGGTGGATTATGGCAGAATCCTTCCCATGTTGAAGAAAAAATCCTTTACAACCACCCAAGTGAAAAGCACTCTCTAAAAAAGTTAGTGAATCAGTATCTGAGTCTACCATAAAGAGAAGACTTCATAAAAGTAAATCCGGAGGGGTCATCACAAGGTGCACACCATTAGGCTATGTGCACACGTTGCGGATTTTTTGTGTTTCTGCAGCGTTTTCAATGATTACTGAAGCCATGTTAATCAATGACATTCCTGAAGTGTTGTGCACATGATGCAGAAATTTACGTCCTTATTCGCAGTGTTTTATTTTCCGCAGCATGTCAATTCTTTTTGCAGATCTGCAGCGTTTCTGCACCCATGGACTTCCATTGAGTCAGTCACATCTGCTTCAAAACTGCAGGTGTAAAATGGTTTGCGGATTTGCTTCAGATTTGCTGCCAACAATGCTGCAGTATTGTCAAAGGAAATGATGTCAGAAGGAGAAAGAGTGTGTGGGCAGAGACTATGTGTGAGCGGAGAATTTGTGCATGTCTGTCTGCGTTTGTCTGTGTGCGTCTGTCTGCGGGTGTTTGCGTGTGTCTGTCTGTGTTTGTCTGCGGGTGTTTGCGTGTGTCTGTCTGCGGGTGTCTGTGGGTTGTAGGGATTTGCTCTGGTAGGCAGTGGCCGGGCCGCAGTAACGAGGCAACACACAGGCTTTAAGTCCAAAAATCACTCTTTTACTGTCACTTTAAACACCAGGCAACAGAAACATAACAGAACGTAAATACACTCCAGCTTGGAGAACCACTGTTCCCAGCCTCACCCTTGCATGGGACGGGCGTGACTAAGCGGCTGCAGGTCAGCAGTGACCGCCAGGTGCCATTTCCCGGGTGTTCTGGAATCTGCTTGCTTGAGCTTGCTGACACACTGTACCAAAAACCTACAGGCTGGCTCCAGCCAAGCTCCTTCTCTTCCTTGCAATACGCTCCGGAGGTGTCTTCCCAGACCTCCTTCCACTGGCTCAACCTAGCCAGTACTGATTCCCTTACCAAACACACAGGTTCCATTAAATATCCCTCAACCACACCCATAGGTGCATTACACATCACCTGAGCTGCTCACGTGACTATGACCTTATCACAGGTCATTGTCTTCAGGGAAAATCCCAGCCAAACTTTAGCCTGCTGGGAGAAATATATCTCCCATCCAGCAAGACCCCCTTTGGTGTACCACATACCTCCCCCCTTTGTTCAACCCTATGGGGGGGACACATGTCATTAACCCGGGACCCCGCGACCGGGCGTCCCTGTCACCTGGTTCTACCAGTCGAGAGGGCTGTCTCAGTTGGGTTTGGTCGTCATACAACCTCACACATTTGTTAGGCCTTCCCCGCCCCCAGCGGTCAGTATGTCGGCCTTGGGCCTCAGCCCTGGAGTCACCATCTGTCTGTGTCACCAGACCGTTTCTAGTCAACCCCCTTTTCAAGTGGGACCCTTTATCTGACCTTTCCTTCTATGGCCGCCTACTACGGTTGTTGCGGTCATGAGTCCACCTTCCTGTAAAGCCTACTGGCCTATCTGAGTCTGACTCTGGGTCATCCCGTCCACTACAGGGTCTCCCACTTTGGTCACTCAGCCCTGAGCTACTTCTACGTCTTTCATCAGGCCTTTTCCAGTACTCTCTCTTCTGGCCATTTCTCTCCATTTCCTGCAGCTCTTTATGGATCTGCTCCCTCTCACGTCCTAGCTGCTGATTTCCTTCAGGTACGCCACGCGATACCCCAAGAGCATCCGGATATTCTCAAGACTCTCCCTGGAACCGACAACCAGGAATGGAACCATCCCATCTCCCCGGCTGACCTGGGCCACGTCATCAGCCGGAATCCTCAGTCTCTTCACACCAGATCTGTTCACCATTTCTTGCATCACTTTTCCCCGTCTTCCGATGACTTTCCCCACCAAATTTCTGGGTACCAGAATGAAATCTTCCACAAAGCCCAGACGATTTTGAGCTTCCCTCTTCAGCTCCAGGTGTCGAGCGGCTTTCCTATTCTCCATCATGATCCTCTGTTTCATGTGGAGACATTAAAGATGCATATCCTTTAAGACAGCCACCCACTTCTCTGTGACTTCGCTAGTCGACCAACTCGTCTCCGGTGCCCAGTTGACACTACATGCTTCCACTGCTTTTCCAAAGGCGTCATGCGCACCCTTACTGGTGCAAGCTTCTCGCACGTCTTCGGGTACTTCTAGTACGCACCTGAAGAGCGAGGTCTTACTCTCTTCAAGACCCGTCGCTAAGGTGGGCTTGGCCGCTCCTTGTTATCACTCCGGCACGACTGCTGCAAGTCTTTGTACACCAACTTTTCTCCTGCGGAAGACCTTTTACTGCTTCTCCGAGCACCATCACATATTTCCTTAAGGCCTTATTCCCACTTTGCCACGTTGCTAAGTGACCTCTGAGTTTAGAGACTTCCTTCTCCAGCACCCCCACTCTGTACTCAGCAGTTTCTCTTAGGGCATTTTCTTGTTCGCTATGCTCTTTCAGGGTTTGTAGTTTGGCCTGTAAACCCGCAGACCTTTGCTTCTCACACGACAACGTTCTAGCAAGTTTCTGGAACTCCTGTGGTTTTTCTCCAAACTTGGTCTTGATTGCCGCAAACTCAGACTCCAGGTGTCGCACCCGCTCCAATTGCACGGAGTGGTCGACTTCCACATCTGACCCCTTCAACTTTTCTTGAGGCTCTGCCCTGTCACCCTCAGGCACCTCGCGCCTCTTTGAAACTTCACCAAGCTCTTTAATCTCCAGCTCTTCAGCACCAGGTTCCCTGGAGCCTGCACTCCAATGAGCACTGTCGTTCCACTGTGTCAGTGCTTCTGACCGCACACTATCATATTCAACCCCAGCAGGCGCTACTGGCAATGACACTACACCTTCCTTTTCAACCTCTTCAGTATCTGGAAGAGTACTCCCACTCTGAATACCAGCCCATGTCCCTGATTTTCCTTCACTCACATCTTCACAGAGTGCAATTTGGTCAACGTCTTGGTGGGGTTCTTCCTCACTGTCCTCCCTTTTTCCTTTAGAGTCACAGTCACACCACATAGTACGGTGAACCCTCAAGACACTCTCCTTCGGGGAGTCAGCTCCACTCTGTTCACCTACCACATCAGTATCAGTCATACTGTCATACTCTTCAGGGGACCTCGGGTCAGTAAGTGGGGCAGACTCAGCCTTTTCTCTTAAGGTACTGCCACACTTAACGATCCCGCTAGCGATCACGATAACGACGCATACTAATGCGATCGCTAGCGGGATCGTTTCAATATCGCTAGTAGCTGCCTAATTTAGCGATGTCGTTAAGGACGCTATCGCGGTTAGCGATCTCCTTAACGACTTTGGCGGTACAAAAACACCGCACATCGCTCACAAAAAGGTGCCACACTCAGCCATATATGCTCACCAGCGGGACGCCAACGATAAAAATAGGGTCCGGAACGATGAACGAGATCACAGCAGGGGCCACGTCGTTGCTACATGCCACACACAACAACGTCACTAACGAGATCGCTAAATAGTGACGTTTTTTAGCGATCTCGTTAGCGTTCTTGTTTAGTGTGGCATACCCTTTACAGTCGAGTCACAGCCTTCACAGGAGTCACTCCCACTCCCCCTGTCGTCAACTTCCCCTGTATCCTCAAAGTACACCAAGTCCCGGTCTCTCTCAAAGGGGTACAATACATTCGGTGGTATACCGCCCTCTTGGCACCCGAGACTTTTGGACATATCAATCATCACTCTGTCCACAGTATAGTCCACAGTGATCCCATGGATGTAGCGAACCTTGACCTTTTTCTCGGTCAGACAGAGAACGAGAGTAGTTCCTATCAGAGTCACCTGACTCTTTGAGCCCAGCCGTCCAGAGACTCCTTCCCGATGTAACCTCACCATACACACCTTTGGGCGGTCATTAAGCGGGAAGGCTATGCCACATGTGCAATAAGCATGACACCCACACTGCGGTTCCTCAGCCATGTCCCCCGAGGTAACCAGTGCCGCCCCTTTTGAAAGCTCCACCCCTTTTTGGGTTACCGCCCCTTTTTGAGAAACCATTCCTTCTTACCACACCATGAATAGTTCATTAACATCACATCATATATGGCTTTAAATCATATGCCGAACAGTTCATCAATGTCCACGGAACATGACAAGCACCAACAGTTTGTTCCAATGGCAGATACTTGTCTGCCCCTAACCCCCTTTGTCTGGAGTTACCTTACAGGAGCTCATGCTCGTCACGCTGACTCCTCACGGTCTCAGACAGACTCCCTTGAGACCCTTCCCAGTCTTCGACAGAATTCCTTGAGACAGACTCTCCACAGTCTCAGACAAACTCGCTTGAGACACTTCCCAGTCTCAGACAGACTCCAGTCTCTCACGCTTCCTCTGCGCCGTCTTCGTGGACCCTACGATCCACAGCAACCTTCTTAACCCCGCCGAGTTACAGCCAGACGTCTTCACCTGGTTATTTGTCCCTCTTTTCACCCAGGACATAAACTGGTATGCACAAAAAAAAAACAATACGAAAAACCTGCCTGACCTCACTGCGTGTGCCCGCATTCAATCCACCAAATGTAGGGATTTTCTCTGGTAGGCAGTGGCCGGGCCGCAGTAACGAGGCAACACACAGGCCTCTAAATATGCCTCAACCACACCCATAGGTGCATTACACATCACCTGAGCTGCTCACGTGACTATGACCTTAACACAGGTCATTGTCTTCAGGGAAAATCCCAGCCAAACTTTAGCCTGCTGGGAGAAATATATCTCCCATGCAGCAAGACCCCCTTTGGTATACCACAGGGTGTACCCATGCGACGAACAGCCCATAGTGATTGCATTTAGGCGTCGCCTGATTGGACTACTACTCCATCCGGCTATGTCTGCTGTCAAATATAACAGAGACAGCATGAGCCGATGATGGGACAGTAGTCTCATCATCCAGCACTGAGTTCAATTGTAAAAAAAAAATCTAAACATTTACATAATCACATACAACATACATACTCACCGAACACCTAATTCCCGACGCCCGTGTCTCCTGCAAGCAATCAAAAATATTAAACCAACATATACTCCCTGTCTGCCGTAGTCCCTTTAATACCGAGTGTCCCATGTCGATTTCACCTTGCCGCTGTCGATACACTGACAGGAGGTAATCGCTCCCGCACTGTATCACTGCGCCGCCGTGAGAGTTCACCGCAGTTCATCAGCTCCGGTGCTCTCACGGCACCGCTACTTGGGAAAGTTCTCACACAGCGGTAGTGCCATTAAGTGAGAGCACCGGAGCTGATGAACTCCGGTGAACTCTCACGGTGACGCAGTGATACACTGCGGGAGTGATTACCTCCTGTCAGTGGATCGCCGGAGGTCAGATAGAGCGGTCACATCTCCCATTGTGACTGTTCTACACGTGAGATCGTCGTGGGACACTCGGACTCGGTATTAAATGGACTAAGGCGGACAGGGAGTATTATATGTTGGTTTTATTATTTTATTTTTGTTGCAGGAGACAAGGGAGTCGGGGCTTAGGCATTAAGTGAGTATGATAAATTAAGATTTAATGAAGGAGTCTGATTATTTCAAATAAATGACTTTATTCTGGCTGCGTGTTTACCATATAACTATAGGATTAGTAATGGAGAGGCGTCTTATAGACGCCTCTCCATTACTAAGCAGTGGGCTTGATGTCAGCTGACAATACAAAGGTGACATCAACCCCAAAAATATGAACCCCACTTGCCACCGCTACAGGGCAAGTGGGAAGAGCGAGACTAAGTGTCAGAATTGGCGCATCTATAAAATGCGCCATTTCTGGGGCGACTAAGGGCTGATGGTTTTAGACTGGGGGGTGCCAATATCCATGGCCCCTTCCCAGGCTATTAATATCAGCCCATAGCTGTCTGCCTAGCCTTTGCTGGTTCAATTTTATAGTGGCACCCCATGTCAATTTTTTTATGGGGTTCCCCTGTAAACTAGCCAGTAAAGGCTCAGCAGACATCTGTGAGCTGATATTAATAGCCTGGGAACCTTTATGGCTATTGGCTCTTTCGCAGAATATTAACATCAGTCGTTGGTTTTCCCTCTGCTGGCTATGAAAATTATGCGGGAGCCCACGCAATGTTTTTTACAAATTGTGTTTGAAAAATAAACAGATATGGATTTCACGCAGATTTTGTGTGTGTGTGTGTGTGTGTCTTTATTTAACTCTTTATGTACCGTTTTATTAATGAGGGTATCTGGCTGACACCTGTTCATTACTAAAATTCGGGCATGGTATTATACTGTATGGTGTATATATATATATATATATATATATATATTCACTTATATTTGTTTTATGTGTGTAAACATAAATTTGAACATAGTAAGTAATGATATTATAGTCTTCAATGGAGAATGAAAGAGAAGAGGTTGAATAAGGAAATTACATCACAATTCTTTTTTTTTTTTTTTTTATTAATACTATATCTTTATTTGGCTCTATGGATTTACAAAAACGCATACAAAACCACATGAAAAGCCACAACAAAAACACATAAAAAACATTCTGATTTTCCACTGCGTTTTCTGCCAAGAGATGCAGAAACCATGCAGAAATTTCTGCAAGCAAATCTACAATGTGCGCACATAGCCTTAATCTGTTTGAAAAGTGGTCAGATTAGACTTTTCCAAAAACAACTAAAGAAGCTGCCTAGTTTGAGAAAAGCATTCTTTGGGCAGATAAAATTAACAGGAGCCTGTACCAGAATGATGGAAATAAGAAAGTATGGAGAAGGCTTGGAGCGGCTCCTGATCCAAAGCACAGTACATTCTCTGTAACACATGGTGGAGGTGGTGTGATGGCGCGGGCATGCATGGCTTCCAGTGGCCCCTGGTCACTAGTGGTTATTGATCCTGTGACTGAAGACAGAAGCAGCTGTATTCATTCTTTGTGTACAGGGCAATACTTTCTGCTGAGATTCAATCAAATGCAGCAAGGTGGATTGGACAGGACAGATGGACGATGACCAAAAACATCCTGTGAAAGCAAAGTGGAATATTCTCCAATGGCCGAGTCATCACGAGATCTCAGCCCCATCGAGCCGCATTTCACACTCTGAAGACAAAACTGAAGGCAGAAAGAGCCGCAAACAAGCGACAACTGAAGTCTCTGCAGTAAAGGCGGCAAAGCCTCACACATGAAGAGGCCAGCGATGGTGATGTCCATCTCCTCCAGACTTCAGGCCGTCATTGCTGCAATGCCTCACACAGGAGACCAGCGATGGTGACGTCCATGGCCTCCAGACTTCTGGCCATCATTGCTGCTGATGATTCTCTACAAAGGATTAAAGATGAATATTTTCTTTATGGGAAAGTTGATTTTTCCAATTACTTTTGAGCCCCTGAAATGAGGAGGATTTGTAGAAAAATGGCTGTAATTCCTAAATGTTTCATAAGAGATTTTTGTTCATCCCCTTTAATTAAACCTATACAAAAAAAACAAACAAAAAACAAAACCCTGTTTGGGAGAGAAGAATAGACAAATCGCGGCGCCCTAAGTGCGTAAAAACAATATTATAGTCTTTAGAGTGTGCACAATTTTATGCACTCACCTGATAGAAGACTAATATGGCTTTAGATTGTGTATCCTCAAAAATCCTTCTGGGATACTTTTCAATAGACAGGGCTTGCAGCTTGCCTCAGGTGGATCCAAGTGAAAGAGCCAGATTCAGGCTCACACAGG
This sequence comes from Oophaga sylvatica, assembly GCA_033576555.1. Taxonomy (NCBI): domain Eukaryota; kingdom Metazoa; phylum Chordata; class Amphibia; order Anura; family Dendrobatidae; genus Oophaga; species Oophaga sylvatica. The sequence goes on from JARQOD010005778.1 coordinate 25,345, forward strand.
ATGAGTAATCAAGAAAGGCACATCCAGCCCATGAATGGCAGCGCTTCCCAGGACTCACATCCAAAGGATGATAGTAATTACATATTTCTTATATTATAATACAATCTTAATAAGTAAAGGTAGCACATAAGCCCCCTAGATTCGTTAGCGTTGCATACTAAGAATCGCTCGGGATTGTTTCATACGGGCATTAGCATTGTAGGTATCCGTTAGCGATCTTAACGATCGGTACAAAAGTCCGCCCTGAATGCAGCGTTAGATACTACCAGTGAGCGCAAGAAAATGGGCGAACTAGCGCGTCGAGATACAGAAACTCATCGTAATCAATATAAAACATCGTACAGATCTAAATAGTACACTTATAGATGTGGCAAACCTTTTATCCCAGTCTCAGACACTTGATTTAGGGAGTGGACCAAGTTCAGGAGCACACCCACCAACTTTGACAGCATAGATGCAAGAAGAAAAAAAAAAAAAAAAAAACATTCAAACTCTCTCTATGATATCATTCAATCCATTTGGATATAATGTTCCCAGACGATTATATTCCTTTGCAACACCAGAGGGGATCTGTTCCTACTGGAGTTACTTTTATGTTGAAAATTGTTGTTTGTTTATTAGCAGATGCCTTGAGAGACTATGTTTTAAAAACCCGTTTTTTGCTCTATTTCTGTGACCATTATTTGCGGCACCGCAGTGTCTGCACAGTGCGTCCCACATATTGCAAACCGCAACTGCATGTGATGACACATACAACATAATCACTGCTACAGCTGAGTCTTTGTGAAATCTCAAAGACCTCACCAGTATTGTTACATTTGATAGTTTTAGCCCCGTGATCTAGGATCCCACAGGTACAACATTTTTTGGAGGTGCATTTGAAAACTCCGGTTCCTTGAAAAACACCACTTGAAATTTGATCCGTACCTTTTTTATTGTTCTTTCCTTTGAATCCAACTGTTTTTTTAATTTACTGGGGGCCACCAAGTTTTTCAAAGTTTTCCCCCTTCTATATGTAATCCCTGGTTTATCAGGGAGATGTTTTCCCAAAACAGGGTCACGCTTCAAGATATACCAATATTTTGAAAGCACAGTTCTTATGACTTTATTTCCCCTATTGAATGTTGTCACAAAATTCAATTTCCAGCGATCATCACTTTTTTCTTTACCATTAGTCAAATTATCCCCCTTCCTATTTTTTCCTTTTAAACATTCCTCCTGTGTTTTTATTTTGTTAGCCCTATATGCACCATTTATCACATTTTTTGGGTAACTTTTTTCCTTGAATTTTCTTTTTAGAATTTTAGACTGAGCTACATAATCAGATTCTCTCGTACAATTCTTTCTTATACGAAAAAATTGGCTGTGGGGTATATTTACCTTCCACTTCTTGTAATGTGCACTGTTGAAATCTAAAAAGCCATTTGAATCCACCTTTTTGAAGTGGGTTTTTGTAATAATTTTTTTCCCACTATGGCATATCTCTAGATCACCTGGCAGAGCGATAATATCAGGAATAGGGTCTTGACTTGTCATCTTTCTCATTATATTGACTTGTTTTTACAAGATTTAGTAAAGTCTCTTCCTTCATATTTGAGACAATCCACACAATTAATCGAGGAATTGTGGGATATTGAATGGGAAGATAACTATTCCTTTATCTCATTGGATGTAAATTCATTATATTCCAACATAGATCATGAAATGGGGGTAAATGCGGTGGGTTTTTATTTAGCAAAGACAGAGATGCTCCCAGAACAAAGAGACTTTCTGTTAAAGGGTCTCAAATCCATTCTTGAACACAATGTGTTCATTTTTGAAGGCGTACTGTACTTACAGTTGCTCGGTACCGCGATGGGGACTCGGGTCGCGCCAAGTTTCGCAAACTTATTCATGGGGCGATTCGAGTCCTCATCGTCACTCTCTAAGCCTGTTTTTAATGATAAAATAAGGTTTTATAAGCGCTTCATTGATGATCTGATTATCATATGGAAGGGGACAGAGGAGGAAGCGGCACATTTTATAAAGGAGCTCAATAATAACACCTGGGGGATCACCTTTACATCACAATTTAATAAAGAAAAAATGGTGTTTCTTGATCTAGAGATACGCCATAGTGGGAAAAAAATTAATACAAAAACCCACTTCAAAAAGGTGGATTCAAATGGCTTTTTAGATTTCAACAGTGCACATTACAAGAAGTGGAAGGTAAATATACCCCACAGCCAATTTTTTCGTATAAGAAAGAATTGTACGAGAGAATCTAATTATGTAGCTCAGTCTAAAATTCTAAAAAGAAAATTCAAGGAAAAAAGTTACCCAAGAAATGTGATAAATGGTGCATATAGGGCTAACAAAATAAAAACACAGGAGGAATGTTTAAAAGGAAAAAATAGGAAGGGGGATAATTTGACTATTGGTAAAGAAAAAAGTGATGATCGCTGGAAATTGAATTTTGTGACAACATTCAATAGGGGAAATAAAGTCATAAGAACTGTGCTTTCAAAATATTGGTATATCTTGAAGCGTGACCCTGTTTTGGGAAAACATCTCCCTGATAAACCAGGGATTACATATAGAAGGGGGAAAACTTTGAAAAACTTGGTGGCCCCCAGTAAATTAAAAAAACAGTTGGATTCAAAAGGAAAAAACAATAAAAAAGGTACGGATCAAATTTCAAGTGGTGTTTTTCAAGGAACCGGAGTTTTCAAATGCACCTCCAAAAAATGTTGTACCTGTGGGATCCTAGATCACGGGGCTAAAACTATCAAATGTAACAATACTGGTGAGGTCTTTGAGATTTCACAAAGACTCAGCTGTAGCAGTGATTATGTCGTATATGTCATCACATGCAGTTGCGGTTTGCAATATGTGGGACGCACTGTGCAGACACTGCGGTGCCGCATTAATGGTCACAGAAATAGAGCAAAAAATGGGTTTTTAAAACATAGTCTCTCAAGGCATCTGCTAATTAAACATAACAAACATTTTCAACATAAAAGTAACTCCAGTGGAACAGATACCCTCTGGTGTTGCAAATAGGAATATATCGTCTGGGAACATTATATCCAAATGGATTGAATGATATCATAGAGAGAGTTTGAATGGTTTTTTTTTTTTTTTTTTTCTTCTTGCATCTATGCTGTCAAAGTTGGTGGGTGTGCTCCTAACTTGGTCCACTCCCTAAATCAAGTGTCTGAGACTGGGATAAAAGGTTTGCCACTATCTATAAGTGTTACTGAATTTTATATTATTAGGATTTGTACTGTGTTTTTATGATACCTGATGAAGGATATATACTGTATCCGAAACGCGTTGTATCTCCTCCATTTTAACTTATTAAATAAAAAAATATGAAATATCATCTTTGGATGTGAGTCCTGGGAAGCGCTGCCATTCATGGGCTGGATGTGCCTTTAATTAAACCTGAAAGTCTTCACTTCATCTGTTGTTTCATTTTACATCCAAACTAGCGACCTGCAGAGCTAAAATCACGAGGACTCGTCACCGGCCAATGATTTCTGCTCCTAACTCCTAACATACCCACACTCAACCTTAGATCCTCTCAAGATCTCCTCCTCTACTCCCCTCTTATCTCTTCTTCCCACAACCGCATACAAAGCTTCTCCCGTGCCTCTCCCATACTCTGGAACTCTCTACCCCAACACATCAGACTCGCGCCTACCATGGAAACCTTCAAAAAGAACCTGAAGACCCACCTCTTCCGACAAGTCTATAACCTGCAGTGATCCTCAGTCTACTGAACCACCGCACGATCAGCTCTTCCCTCTCCTAGTGTATCCTCACCCATCCCTGTAGACTGTGAGCCCTTGCGGGCAGGGTCCTCTCTCCTTCTGTACTTGTGTGTGCCTTGTATTGCTCATGTTTACTGTACTTGTCTATACTTGCCCCTCTTCACATGTAAAGCGCCATGGAATAAATGGCGATATAAAAATCTATAATAATAATAATAATAACTATGTTTGTCAGGTTGCTCTCAGGTGTCAGGATGCCGCTGTCTATTTCTCCATGGAGGAGTGGGAGTACATGGAAGGACAGAAGGATCAGTACCAGGACGTCAGGATGAAAAATGACCCAACGAGGATCGACCAGGACAAAAGCCACATGACTGCGAGAATATTACTCCTCTCCCTGGAGATAATCGACTTGTTAAAGGGAAAGGTGAGAGTCTCCCATGAGATCACTCTGATCTCTATTAATATCACAGGAGTGAAAAGATGGAGAGAATCTGTGGTGATCAGCGTCTGTCACTGTACACAGGAGCACACGGTGGTGAAGAAGACGTCCGAGGACGTGTGACCCCCTGTATGTCCGGAGGACGGAGCCAGATTCTGGGTGATGAGGAGACTGCTGGGAGATTAATACAGAGTACACTGGAGGATTCTGGGTGATGAGAGAAGAGGAGACTGCTGGGAGATTATACAGAGTACACTGGAGGATTCTGGGTGATGAGAGGAGAGGAGACTGCTGGGAGACTACACTGGAGGATTCTGGGTGATGAGCGGAGAGGAGACTGCTGGGAGACTACACTGGAGGATTCTGGGTGATGAGAGGAGACTGCTGGGAGACTACACTGGGGATTCTGGGTGATGAGCGGAGAGGAGACTGCTGGAGATACACTGGGGATTCTGGGTGATGAACGGAGAGGAGACTGCTGGGAGACTACACGAGGATTCTGGTGATGACGGAGAGGAGACTGCTGGGAGACTACACTGGGGGATTCTGGGTGATGAGACGGAGAGAGACTGCTGGGAGACTACACTGGAGGATTCTGGGTGATGAGCGGAGAGGAGACTGCTGGGAGACTACACTGGAGGATTCTGGGTGATGAGAGGAGACTGCTGGGAGACTACACTGGGGATTCTGGGTGATGAGCGGAGAGGAGACTGCTGGGAGATTACACTGGAGGATTCTGGGTGATGACGGAGAGGAGACTGCTGGGAGACTACACTGGAGGATTCTGGGTGATGAGGGAGAGGAGACTGCTGGGAGATTATACAGTGTACACTGGAGGATTCTGGGTGATGAGAGGAGACTGCTGGGAGACTACACTGGAGGATTCTGGGTGATGAGCGAGAGGGACTGCTGGGAGATTATACAGTGTACACTGGAGGATTCTGGGTGATGAGAGGAGACTGCTGGGAGATTATACAGTTACACTGGAGGATTCTGGTGATGAGAGGAGACTGCTGGGAGATTATTTCAGTAACACTGGAGGATTCTGGGTGATGAGAGGAGACTGCTGGGAGATTATATAGTAACACTGGAGGATTCTGGGTGATGAGAGGAGACTGCTGGGAGATTACACAGTGTACACTAGAGGATTCTGGGTGATGAGAGGAGACTGCTGGAGATTATACAGTGTACACTGGAGGATTCTGGGTGATGAGAGGAGACTGCTGGGAGATTATACAGTATACACTGGAGGATTTGGGTGATGAGAGGAGACTGCTGGGACATTATATAGTATACACTGGAGGATTCTGGGTGATGAGAGGAGACTGCTGGGAGATTATACAGTATACACTGGAGGATTCTGGGTGATGAGAGGAGACTGCTGGGAGACTGCACTGGGGGATTCTGGGTGATGAGCGGAGAGGAGACTGCTGGGAGACTACACTGGAGGATTCTGGGTGATGAGCGGAGAGGAGACTGCTGGGAGACTACCCTGGGGATTCTGGGTGATGAGGGGAGAGGAGACTGCTGGGAGACTACACTGGAGGATTCTGGGTGATGAGCGGAGAGGAGACTGCTGGGAGACTACACTGGGGGATTCTGGGTGATGAGCGGAGAGGGGACTGCTGGGAGACTACACTGAGGATTCTGGGTGATGAGCGGAGAGGAGACTGCTGGGAGATTATACAGTGTACACTGGAGATTCTGGGTGATGAGCAGGAGAGGAGACTGCTGGAGAACTACACTGGAGGATTCTGGGTGATGAGGAGAGACTGCTGGGAGATTATACAGTGTACACTGGAGATTCTGGTGATGAGAGGAGACTGCTGGGAGATTATACAGTTACACTGGAGGATTCTGGGTGATGTCAGTCTCGTTGGTTGTCAGGTTGCTCTCAGGTGTCAGGACGTCGTTCTCTATTTCTCCATGGAGGAGTGGGATTATGTAGAAGGACACTGGGATCAGTATAAGGACACTGTGGTGGAGGAGCACCGGCCTCTCGTATCACCAGGTAAGAGGAGACCTCGGTCATTTCTTTGTGACCTTTTCCGTGGTCGAACTGGCAGATATAATACAGCTCACTACTGTCCCCGGCCGTACATACTCGTGTTTGTAATTACCGTTTATATAATTATTATTTGGTTGTAATATGATTTCGCCTGTGTCTGAATGTGCTCTGATGATCACCGAAGAGGAGCAAGCCTGCTCTTGGTCTTGCTTGAAGTCCAGGGGTCTCCTTTGTGCTACCCATAATGAATGATAACATCTTAGACACAGTTACTGAGGAAGCAGGAACCATTGGAGGATCCCATTGTTAGAACCCTCTTGTTAGATTTTGTTTCAGTTTGCTGGTCACATGACCTTTTTTCCCTATTTGGTCTGGCTCCGCCCTTCTGGCCTTGCTGGACTTCATTGTATTATCTACTCTTAAGCTAGCCGGGTGCTTAGGTGCCTAACTCTGTCTGTTTTGCTTGATCTTAGGATCTCTTAGTAATTTGTTTTCTGTTTTATTTTCCCTGCTACAATTTCTGTTAGGAGGTGTCCACCTTTTCTCCCAGTCCCTAGACCTTGTAGGGATTCCTCCGTCGCAACTATAGGTCTTCGTTCAGACTAGCTGAGGACTTTAGCGGGTCTGGTCGCAGGATCAGGTTCCCCGTTACATCGTAGGGATCAAGCTCAGTTTATTGTAGGGACAGAATTCCCACCTTTCCTTAGTGCTTGTAGCAGTTCATAACAGTAAGTCCAGCCAAGAAATAAAAAAAATAAAAAATATCTCTAAGGAAAGATTTTCTGTTTTCATCATGGTGTCTGTTCGGGATTTGGCTGAACGCCTGCAGGGTCTCTCTCTGGAGGTGGCTGAAATCCAGCAACACGTGAGTAGTTGTTCTGGAGCACATTTCGTGGAGCCAAAGGTACGTTTGCCTGATTTATTTTTTGGTGAACAACAAGATTTTTTTTCTTTTAAAAATGCTTGCTTGTTGTATTTTCGTTTGAGACCCAGATCCTCTGGTGATGAATCACAGCGCATAGGGTTCATAATGTCACTTTTACGCAAAGAACCTCAGGACTGGGCCTTTTCTCTGCAGCCTAGTGATCCATGCTTTGGATCAGTGGATGGTTTTTTTTTCTGCTTTGGGGTTGTATGACGATCCGGATCGTGTTTCATCAGCTGAGACAGAATTGAGTGAGACATTTGAGACAGGGATCAGGTAATGTGGAGAAATATTGTACTCACTTCAGAAGGTGGTCCACTCAGGTGGGCTGGAACGATTCAGCTTTGAAAAGTTTATTTCTTGCAGGATTAAGTGAAAGGGTTAAAGATTTGCTGATTGCTTATCCTATACCTGGTAACTTGCAAGAGGCTATGCAATTGGCCATACGGGTGGATAGGAGACTGCGTGCAAGGGTTAATGAGAGTAAATCTGCTTTGTCAGCTCCAGGTTTGGAGAAGGAATGTACTGACATTGCAGAGCCGATGGAAATTGGAGCAATGGCACCTCACTCTCGGTAAAAGGACGCAGATTTGCTCAAGGTTTGTGTTTCTACTGTGGTAAATCTGAGCATTTCATTAAGAACTGTGCGCTTCGAATGATTAAAGAGAAAAAAAAATGAGGTCAGTTTTGCCCGCATAGCTTGTTTAAACAATAAAGGTGTCTTTCTTTCTGCTACCACTGGTGTTGAGGAGGAATTAATGGAGTTTCGGGTATTTGTGGATTGTGGTTCAACTCTCAATGTGATTGATGGGAAATTTTTGGAAAAACTAAAATTAAAACCCAAACTTCTGTCTTCTCCTATTAATGTGGTGTCTGTGGATGGTCTCCCTTGAAAAATGTTACTCACCATATCTGTGAATTTCCTCTTACTATTAATGGTGTTCATCAAGAGAATTTGGATTTGGTAGTTTTGAATAATTTGCCCTCACCGGTGATTTTGGGGTTACCCTGGTTAAAATTGCACAATCCGGTACTGGATTGGTCTACCAATGAAATTAAGTCCTGGAGTCCTAAGTGTTATGACAAGTGTTGTAACGGGCGTATTGCTGCTGTAGTTAAGGGGGAGTTACCTCTACCTATTCAGGATTTTTGGAAAGTTTTTTCTGATAAGGAATCGCAGGTATTGCCTCCTCATAGAGACTATGATTGTGCAATTGAATTTGTCCCTGGAGCAGACTCTTCCTAAAAGTCGCTTATTTAATTTGACTATTCCTGAGAGAAAGGCTTTGGAGGAATACATACAGACAAGCTTGGCCGACCGGTCACATTAGGCCTTCCAAATCTCCTGTGGCGGTTGGATTTTTTTTTGTTAAAAAAAGGACGGCGGTTTACGGCCTTGTCTGGACTTCGTGAGATTAATAAGATTACTGTACGCAATCCTTACCCACTGCCATTGATTCCTGATTTGTTTAATCAGTTAGTGGGGGCCAAGTGGTTCTCGAAAATTGATCTTCGAGGGGCATACAATTTGTTGCGCATGAAGGAGGGGGATGAATGGAAGACTGCGTTTAACACTCCACTGGGTCATTTTGAGAATCTGGTCATGCCTTTTGGACTTTCCAGTGCTCCGGCATTTTTTCAGAATCTTATTAATGACATCCTTAGACCTTTGATCGGCAGAAGTGTGGTTGTGTATTTGGATCACATTTTGATTTATTCACCGGATTTGGAGTCTCATTGGAGGAGTGTGCGTGAAGTATTACAGTTACTGAGTGATAATTCACTTTTGCCAAACTAGAAAAATGTGAGTTCGCTGTACAGAGACTTAGTTTTTTGGGCTACATTGTCTCCAGTGAAGGTTTTGCGATGGACCCTGTGAAAGTGCAAGCTGTGCAGGATTGGCCTAGACCTATTGGTGTGAAATCAATACAGAGGTTTTTGGGGTTCGCCAATTATTATAGAAAATTCATAAAAAAAATTTCTGTGATTGTCAAACCTCTGACCGATCTCACCAGGAAAGGTGCTGATGCGGTTCAGTGGACTACTGAGGCCATTGAGGCTTTTGTGTTGCTAAAGGAGAGGTTCAGCTCTGCTCCCATCCTTACGCAGCCTGATGTAACTAAACCATTTTTGGTTGAGGTTGATGCTTCTTCTGTGGGGGTCGGCGCGGTGTTGTCTCAGGAAAAGTAGGATGGAGTACATCCCTGTGCTTTTTTTTCAAAGAAATTTTCTGAGTCTGAACTAAATTATGATATCGGTAATCGGGAATTGTTGGCAATTAAACTCGCATTTGAACACTGGCGTCATTTTTTGGAGGGAGCGGAATTTCCCGATTCAAGTCTTCACCGATCATAAAAATCTGATCTACCTTGATGCTGCCAAACGCTTGAATGCCCGTCAGGCTAGGTGGGCACTGTTTTTCTCACGCTTTAATTTTACCGTTACTTACATCCCAGGTACTAAAAATGTTAAAGCTGATGCTTTGTCTCACAGCTTTTCTCCTATGGTGGGTACTGAGGAGGAGGAGAACATTTTACAAGAGGGGGTTGTTATTGCTGTTTTGGACTCTGTGTTGGAAGATGAGATTCTTAAAGCACAGGAGAATGCCCCATCTAACACGCCACATGGGAGGTTGTTTGTGCCTGGTACCCTGAGGAGAGATTTGTTTGTTGAATGTCATGACTCTCGGTTGGCAGGTCATCCTGGAATCTCTGAGACCAAGAGACTTGTGGGTCGCAGTTTTTGGTGGCCTGGATGGCAGAAGGAAGTCATTAAGTGGGTGCGTCAATGCACTGTGTGTGCTAGATCTAAGTCTTCTCATACTCCTGCTGCAGGGTTGCTTTGCCCTCTGGAGGTCCCTAGTGCACCTTGGACACATTTGGCTATGGACTTTATTACTGCCCTTTCCCCCTCTGAGGGTTTCACTGTCATCTGGGTGGTCGTGGACCATTTTAGCAAGATGTGTCACTTGGTTCCTTTCATCAAATTGCCCTGTGCTAAGACTCTCGCTAAGGCCTTTGTCAAGGAAATAGTCAGACTACATGGCGTTCCTACTGACATTGTTTCTGATAGGGGACCTCATTTCGTGGCTCGTTTTTGGCGCGCCTTTTGTGACAGGTTGGGAGTTCATTTGTCGTTTTCATCCGTATATCATCCTGAGTCTAATGGCCAGACAGAAAGGAAAAACCAGGATGTTGAGCAGTTCTTGCGTTGTTTTGTGACTGATAATCAAGAGGGGTGGTCTGAGTTTCTGCCACTTGCTGAGTTTGCTCTTAACAATCATACATCCGCTTCTGCTGGTTGTTCGCCTTTTTTTTGTTGTACTGGGAGACATCCGTCTTTTGGGTCATTTTCCAAGTTGGGATCGGCTGTACCTGAAGAGGAGAATTTTTCTGGTGTTTTGGAGAGAGTTTGGACTGATGTGCGTGGTAATCTTCAGGAGGCTAACAAAAGATCCTGTTATGTTACGGTAGCTGAGGAGTGCAGGTAAAAAAGGAAATACACCAGAGCAGTTGGAATCTATGAGATTGCAGTACCCTGACTAACCACCGCAACTAGAGGCAGCCGTGGAGCGTTCCTACGTTGGTCCTAGACGCCTCGTCACAGCCTGAGAAACTAACTACACCTAAAGATAGAAATAGGAAAGCTATCTGCCCCGGAGCAGAACCCCAAAGATAATAGAAAGCCCCCAAACATGTAATGGCGGTTAGACAAGAGGAAATACTAACACAGAAAGAAAATAGTATGAGCAAACGCTGGGGCCCAAACTATCTAAATAGAAAAGGACAGGAAGGGTACTTACTGCAATCTCAGAAAACCCTGAAAAAACACCAACTCAACTAATTTCAAAATCACCTGAGATCACACGACCTCTACCACCTAAATTAGTTCTCTGGTGTAAAAAAATCAAAACAGCAGCCACTGGAAAAAGCAAAAGTACAAAACACAGTGGCTGGACTAAACTGAGAGGGCAAAAGCCCCCGGAGGGGACCCAGAAGGCCCCCACAGAAGTGCAGGACAAAATGCAAAAATATAGCAAAAACACAAAATAAGAAATTGTCTTATCTGATAGCAGGAGATGCAGACACGACACAGCAGGCTACAAGGGAAACTGGAAAGAAGGATTCAGACCAGAACAATTGATCACCGGCAACCCTGATGGGAAAATGACTCCCTTATATAAGACCAATCAGTAACACCTATTCCCAGTCCTCACAATCCTCACTAGTACCGCTTGTAACCACCAGAGGGAGCCTCTGCTCAGAACTCATCTCAAACCCATTCACAACAAGATCCAAAGTGTATTTTGATAGAAAACGACAAGAGGTTTTGTTTGCTATTGGTGACATGGTCTGGTTGTCCTCTAAGAATCTGCGCTTGAGGATTCCGTCTAAGAAATTGGGTCCCAAGTTTGTAGGGCCCTTTAAGGTGCTTCAGGTTATTAACCAATCTGCTGTTAAGTTGGAGCTTCCCACCTCCTGGAAGATTAATCCGTTGTTTCATGTTTCTCTCTTGAAAAAAGCGGAGGTCTCAGATGGAGACGTCTCGGCCACTGTTCCCTGGTGGTGGAGGACGGGCAATATGAGATTTCCCGCATCCTAAATTCTAGACGATATAGAGGGGGTTTGCAGTACCTCGTCGCTTGGAAGGGTTATGGACCCGAGGATAACTCATGGGTGAGGGCGGATGATGTTTCTGCGTCTAGACTTGTCAGAGCGTTTCACAAGAGGTTTCCGGATAAGCCTAAGTCCTAGGGGATCTGGAGGATCCTCTTAGAAGGGAGGGTACTGTTAGAACCCTCTTGTTAGATTTTGTTTCAGTTTGCTGGTCACATGACCTTTTTTCCCTATTTAGTCTGGCTCCGCCCTTCTGGCTTTGCTGGACTTCATTGTATTATCTACTCTTAAGCTAGCCGGGTGCTTAGGTGCCTAACTCTGTCTGTTTTGCTTAATCTTAGGATCTCGTAGTAATTTGTTTTCTGTTTAATATTCCCTGCTACAATTTCTGTTAGGAGGTGTCCACCTTTTCTCCCAGTCCCTAGACCTTGTAGGGATTCCTCCCTCGCAACTATAGGTCTTCGTTCAGACTAGCTGAGGACTTTAGCGGGTCTGGTCGCAGGATCAGGTTCCCCGTTACATCGTAGGGATCAAGCTCAGTTTTATTGTAGGGACAGAATTCCCATCTTTCCTTGTGCTTGTAGCAGTTCATAACACCCATATTCTGCATCTTCTGGTGAACAGGGGATTCACCATTAATGTGCTTTGAATTCCATAACATTTCTTCTAGATCCTCCATCCTGGATCAGAGGTGGGACACGGATGGGCCTTTATGTTTAAAGTTGTGACATAAAAAAAAATAATGAAATCTGTTTTTACTTCTAGCAGAAAATGCAAGTGATCGTCCTGGAGAAAATGTGTTATCTCTAGAATATAATGTAAAAGAAGAAGATATCATTTGTCCGTCCTCAAGAGAAAACCTCATTACCCTTAATGTACATCAAGAACATCTTGTTAAATATAGAAGTCACACAAGAGAGAAGCCGTATTCTTGTTCAGAATGTAAGAAATGTTTTTCAGACAAATACCACCTTACTAGACATCAGAAAATACATACAGGAGAGAAGCCGTATTCATGTTCAGAATGTGGGAAGCATTTTATAAACAAATCAAATCTTGTTTTACATGAAAAAGTCACAAAATTGAGATGCCATATTCATGTTCAGAATGTGGGAAATGTTTTTTCCCAAAAATCTAACCTTCTTAAACATGAACGTATTCACAAAAGAAAAAAGCCGTTTTCATGTTCGGAATGTGGAAAATGTTTTATAGGTAAATCGGATCTTGTTAGACATGAGAGAATTCACACAGGAGAGAAGCCGTATTCATGTTCAGAATGTGAAAAATGTTTTTCACTTAAAGTTCTTCTTGTTAGACATCAGAGAATTCATACAGGAGAAAGGCCATTTTCATGTTCAGCATGTGGAAAATGTTTTATAGATAAATCAGATCATAGTAAACATGAGAAAATTCATAAAGTGAAGCCGTATTCATGTTCAGAATGTGGGAAATGTTTTATTATGAAATCACATCTTGCTACACATCAGAGAATTCACACAGGAGAGAAGCCATATTCGTGTTCAGTATGTGGAAAATGTTTTATTATAAAATCATATCTTGTTAAACATGAGAGAATTCACACAGGAGAGAAGCCGTATTCATGTTCTGTATGCCAGAAAAGTTTTACTTATAAATCAAGTCTTATTTCACATGAGAGAATTCACTCAGGAGTAAAGCCGCATTCCTGTTCAGAATGTGGGAAATGTTTTCTACATAAATCAACTCTTAATAAGCATAAGAGTTTTCACACAGGAGAGAAGCCGTATTCATGTTTAGAATGTGGGAAATGTTATAAAAAAAAATCACATATTGTTACGCATAGGTTAATTCACACGGAGAAAGGCCCTATTCATGTTCAGAATGTGGGAAATGTTTTACTTTAAAATCAAGCCTTGTTACACATCAGAGAATTCACACAGGAGAGAAGCCATATTCATGTTCAATATGTCAGAAAAGTTTTACATATAAATCAAGTCTTATTGCTCATGAGAAAATTCACACAGGAGAGACGCCTTATTCATGTTCAGTATGTCAGAAAAGTTTTACACATAAATCCAATCTTATTACGCATGAGAAAATTCACACAGAAGAGAAGCCGTATTCTTGTTCAGAATATGGGAAATTTTTTAAAGAAAAAGCAAATATCGCTCATAGGACAATTCACAAAGGAGAGAAGCCGTATTCGTGTTCAAAATGTCAAAAAGTTTTTAGATGTAAATCAAGTCTTACTGCACATGAGAGAATTCACACAGGAAATGCATATACATGTTCAGAATGTGGAAAATTCTTTATGAGTAAAGCAAATCTTATTACTCATGTGAAAATGCACACAGAAGAAAAGAAGTATTCCTGCTCAGAATGTGAGAAATGTTTTAATACTGAAGCCCAGCTAAGTTCTCATCAAAGAGGTCACACTGGAGAGAATCCAGTTACATGTAGCGAATGTGGGATCTCTTTTATATATGAATCAAGTCTTCTCAGACATAAGAAAATTCATGTTCGGAGTGTGGAAAATGTTTCTTTAAACGAATCATTTCAGCTGAAACATCAGAGAAGTTACACAGTAGAGAAGCCGTACTCATGCTCCAAATGTGGAAAATGCTTTATTAGCAAAGACAAACTTCATAGTCATCAGAGAAGTCGCACACAGGGGGGGAGCTGTTTATTATGAAACATTTTTACAAACATTTACAATTTTTCCAGTTTTACAAAGAATAAATATATTTTTTGTTTTGATAGTCAAAAATGTTATGTGTTTGAAAGGGGTCCACTACTAGGACAACTCCATCTCAATCTGAATGTTTGTCCCCATTAAAATAACCCTTATACTCACCTGACGTGTTGGCGACATTTCAGCGGTGTATGCACTCTCTCCTGGCCTCAGGTGAGGTTGTTATGTCACATATGTTCGAAGGCGGGGACAGTGAAGAAAGAGCTGATTGGGCGCAGAGGTTAAGTAAATAACAGGAAGTGATCGTCCAGCCGCAGCTCTCACTTCCTGTGGATTTGGTGAGTCTCTAATAGAGGGCGTCCCCTCTGTAATACGCCGGCCCCCAGTATGTATCGGGAACAGTTTAGAACAGCTTGACTTTCCATCAAAGGTTTCTCAACTCTGCAGGCGCTAAATGTAACGCGTCAATTTCCACATAAGACCCAGAAAATCAGTGACATCTGGACTATGAATTCCCTTAATAATTGTAACACCAGTTATACTGTATACTGTACAGTGCAATTCATGCAACCTTAAATATGTGGGATGTACGAGCCAAAAACTGAGAAAAGAATATTGGAACATCTATAAACATTACCAGTAACAACAGGACACATCCGGGGGGAACCAGACACTTTGGAGACAGATAATGGGAACATCCAAAGTGTCACAATCATTGGAATTGAGTTAATCGTCCGGATAGAGGAGGAGACTGGTGGAAAAACTGTTATTGAGGAAGGCGTCCGGGATTAGGTTGGACAGGAAGCAACCCATAGGAATGACTTATAGAAATGATACTGTGTGTAATTACTGACATATAGTATTGATGTTCTCTAATTAGGAGTTTGTCCGTGTTCCATATAGCGCTGGATTAATTGCATTTTGTTACATTTATTCTTATAATTTCTATGTCCACGTGGTTTTCTGTGGTTCTCATGATTGGTGGTTGGTTGCTTTAAATGGTATATCCCATGATTGCCTGATACTTTGTGACTAAGGGCGGTCCGCCAGAAACACGTCAGGGTGAACCTTCCCACTCACCATCATGGATATTAGATCAATATTGTAATCATTATGGAATAAAGCATTGAAGACTTTCTCCATGTCTGCTGCAATCTGTCTTCTTCCTTTTCAATAACCCTAGTGTCCGTCCTCCTCTCGGCTCCGTGATTAGTTTCCCCAGGGTTCGTTCAGACGAGCGCTCTATAGGTGCGTGTGCTGTTCCTGTGCACCGTGAAGAGTCGGTGTTCCGGTGTACATCGCAGATTCTCCACATGAACCAATGGTTTAAGTAAAAAATAAATCGTAGTAGGCATTATTCCGATCCGACGTGTGTGTATTGTGGGAAGTCAGGTTTTATTTTCTCTTCTCAGTCAAAGATTCAAAGAAGCTTTATTGGCAGGACTAAATACACATTAGTTTTGCCAAAGCAAGTGTACAAAAGGGAATAGGGATGGGGACTGTAGGGATGTTGGGTAGGGGCTGTAGGAAAGGTGGATGGGGGCAGATCCAGGTTGGGGGCTATAGAAGTCCATGCGTAGGGAGGGGGGATGGGGCAGATCTGGGGTGGGGGCTATAGAACTCCATGGCATATCATAGTTCTCTTTCTCGCAGTCTATGACATTCGCTCACATACCGCGCTGCTATCTCCGCTGCTCTCTTCTTCCCCCAGCAAGATATATGTTCTCTCTTCCTCCTTCATAGTGATGAAATCCGGGAAGAGATGTGAGAGTCTCCTGAAGTGAGTGTCCCTCACTGCTGAGTATTTGGAGCAGTGTAGCAGGAAGTGGGTTTCGTTCTCTATGGCCTCCTGGTCACAGTGTTGGCATAGTCTTTCCTCCCTGGGCTTGTAGATCTTCCTGTGTCGGCCGAATTCGATGGCCAGACTGTGGGCACTGAGCCTATATCGGCTCAGGATCTTGCGGTCTCTGGGGTCCGGGAGTTCCTCCAGGTATGGGGCCAGTCTGTAGTCTCTCTGTAGACTCCGGTACATGGTCAGTTTCTGGGAGCTGATGATGTTCTTCCAGACATACCTCTCCTGGCCTTTGTCTACCATTTTCCTGATTCCGGCTTTTGTCAGGTTGTTGTAATTGGTGTTCTGGTCAGGTTGGGTTTGGGTGGGCTGTTCCGAGGGTCCTGGTTTTTCTGTTTCACCTACATGTGTCAGGGCTTTATGGTGATGGGAGCTTGGATTGCTCCTATGTAGGTGAGCCCAGAATGACAGTGCCCTCTTTAGAACCGTTAGGTGTAGAGGGAATCTGCCCAGCTCGGCCCGGCAAGCACTGTTGGAGGTGCTCCGATGGACTTGGAGAAGGTGCTTGCAGAATTCCAGGTGGAATATTTCTGTTGGGCTGGAATCCCACTTTGACCAGTCTGGGTAGGTGTGAGGACCCCAGACTTCGCTGCCATACAGGAGGATTGGGGCGATGACAGAGTCGAAGATTTTTAACCAGACGCACACTGGTGGCTTCAGATGGTAGAGTTTCCTTTGGATGCCATAGAAGGTTTTGCAGGCCTTGTCTTTCAGGGTATCTATGGCTTGTTTGAAGCTCCCTGACTGGTGAATCTCTAGACCCAGGTAGGTATATTTGTCCGTTCCTGTAAGGGCACAGTTGTTGAAGACAAATGAAGGGTGCTGGTCTGATTTTTCTCTTTCTCCTCTGGAACACCATGATGTTAGTTTTCTTTAGGTTGACTGGTAGTGCCCAGGTGGAGCTGAATTTCGCTAAGATTTTCAGGTTGTCTTGGAGGCCTTTATCGGTTGGTGACAGAAGCAGCAGGTCATCTGTTATGTTTCGGTAGCTGAGGAGTGCAGATAAAAAAGGCAATACACCAGAGCAGTTGGAATCTATGGGATTGCAGTACCTTGACTAACCACCACAACTAGAGGCAGCCGTGGAGCGTTCCTACGTTGGTCCTAGACGCCTCGTCACAGCCCGAGAAACTAACTACACCTAAAGATAGAAAGAGGAAAGCTATCTGCCCCGGAGCAGACCCCAAAGATAATAGAAAGCCCCCAAACATGTAATGGCGGTTAGACAAGAATAAATACTGACACAGAAAGAAAATAGTATGAGCAAACGCTGGGGCCCAAACTAACTAAATAGAAAAGGACAGGAAGGGCACTTACTGCAATCCCAGAAAACCCTGAAAAACACCAACTCTACTAATTTCAAAATCACCTGAGATCACACGACCTCTACCACCTAAATTAGTTCTCTGGTGTAACAAAAACAGCAGCCACTGAAAAAACTGGAAAAAGCAAAAGAACAAAACTCAGTGGCTGAACTAAACTGAGAGGGCAAAAGCCCCCGGAGGGGACCCTGAAGGCCCCCACAGAAGTGCAGGACAAAATGCAAAAATATAGCACAAACACAAAAGAAGAAATTGTCTTATCTGATAGCAGGAGATGCAGACACGACACAGCAGGCTACAAGGAAAACTGGAAAGAAGGATTCAGACCAGAACAATTGATCACCGGCAACCCTGATGGGAAAATGACTCCCTTATACAAGACCAATCAGTAACACCTGATTCCCAGTCCTCACAATCCTCACTAGTACCGCTTGTAACCACCAGAGGGAGCCTCTGCTCAGAACTCATCTCAAACCCATTCACAACAGTACCCCCCCTTGAGGAGGGGTCACCGAACCCTCATTTGAGCAACCAGGTCGGTCAGGATGAGTTCTATGATACGCACGGATAAGTCTCCTAGCATGGATGTCCGAAGCAAACACCCAAGAATTGTCCTCCTGACCATAACCTCTCCATTTAACCAAATACTGGAGTCTTCGTCTAGAAAAACGAGAATCCAATATTTTCTCAACCACATACTCCAGATTGCCCTCAACCAAAACAGGGTCAGGAGGCACAGCAGCAGGAACCACTGGCTCAACAAACCTCTTCAACAAGGACTTGTGGAACACGTTATGGATCTTAAATGTCCCTGGAAGAAGCAAACGAAAAGAAACAGGATTAATAATCTCCATGATCTTATAAGGTCCAATGAACCTAGGCTTAAATTTAGGAGATGCTACTCTCATAGGAATATTCTTTGAGGACAACCAGACCAAGTCCCCCACTTTAAACCGAGGACCATCAGTCCTATGCCGGTTAGCAAACCGCTGGGCCTTCTCCTGAGAGAGGGACAACCTCTCCACTACCCGGTCCCAAATCTGCTGCATACGCTCAACAACAGAGTCAACACCCGGACAGACAGAAGCCTCCGTCTGTCCCGAAGAAAATCGAGGGTGAAACCCAGAATTACAGAAAAACGGAGACATCAAAGTGGCAGAGCTAGCCCTATTATTAAGAGCAAACTCAGCCAAAGGCAAAAAAGAGACCCAGTCATCCTGATCAGCAGACACAAAGCATCTTAGATAAGTCTCCAATGTCTGGTTTGTTCTCTCAGTTTGACCATTGGTCTGAGGATGAAATGCCGAGGAGAAAGACAATTGAACACCCAGTTTAGAACAAAAAGTCCTCCAAAATCTGGAAAAAAACTGGACTCCTCTGTCAGACACAATGTTCTCAGGAATGCCGTGTAAACGAACCACGTGCTGAAGGAACAACGGCACCAATTCAGAGGAGGAAGGCAACTTAGGTAATGGCACAAGATGTATCATTTTGGAAAACCTATCACAAATTACCCAGATGGTGGTCATTCTCTGAGAAACAGGAAGATCGGAAATGAAATCCATAGAGATATGGGTCCATGGTCTCTTGGGCACAGGCAATGGCATCAACAAACCACTAGAGCGAGAGCAAGGCTTGGAGCGAGAGCAAGTCCCGCAGGACTGCACAAATTCCCTGACATCGCGAGACAAGGTAGGCCACCAAAAGGACCGACTAACCAAGTCTCTGGTACCAAAAATTCCGGGATGCCCAGCCAATGCGGAACAATGAATCTCAGACATCACACTCTTTTTCCATTGGTCCGGGACAAACAATTTTCCAACAGGGCAGCGCTCGGGCCTATCCTCCTGACACCCCTCCAGAGCAAGTCTCAAATTGGGCGAGATGGCGGAAAGAACTACACCCTCCTTCAAAATAACAGAGGGATCAGATAGCTCAGGAGAGTCCGCAAGGAAACTCCTCGAGAGGGCATCCGCCTTAACATTCTTAGTGCCAGGAAGAAAGGAAACCACAAAATTAAAACGTGTGAAAAACAAGGCCCACCTGGCCTGTCTAGGATTGAGTCGCTTGGCAGATTCCAGATAGACCAGATTCTTATGGTCCGTAAGGACCACCACCTGATGTTTGGCTCCCTCCAGCCAATGTCTCCACTCTTCAAAAGCCCACTTCATGGCCAATAACTCCCGATTACCCACGTCATAATTACGTTCAGTAGGAGAAAATTTCGAGAGAAAAAGGCACAAGGGTTACTTTTAGAGGTCTTCTGGATCTTTTTGAGACAAAACGGCACCTCCCCAATTTCAGAGGCATTTAACCTCCACCTGAAATGGCAGAGAAACATCAGGCTGCCGTAGAACAGGAGCAGAAGTGAATCTCTGCTTAATTCCCTGAAACGCAGAGACTGCCTCAGGAGGCCCCAAATTTACCACATCAAACCCTTTTTTGGTCAAATCAGTTAATGGTTTAACAATAACCGAGAAATTAACCCAAAAAATTTACGATAAAAAATTTGGGAAAACCCAAAATCTTGAAGAGCCTTTAATTAGTAGGTTGGACCCAATCCCCAGATGGCCTGAACCTTGACCGGGTCCATTTCAATAACAGATGGGGAACAAAATGAATCCCAGAAATGAGATCTTCTGTACGCCAAAAAGACCTTTGATCCCTTCACATACAAGCATTCTCTCTCAAAATCTGGAATACAGTTCGAACATGTTTCACATGAGAGTCCCAGTCATTAGAAAAAATTTAAGAAATCAACCCCAAAAAAACAATCAAAACTTGTCCACAAAATCCCTGAAAAAAGTCATTCATGAAGGACTGGAAGACGGAAGGAAACATTAGTGAGCCCAAAGGGCATCACAAGGTACTCAAAATGCCCTTCAGGGGTGTTAAATGCCGTCTTCCATTCATCCCGTGCTTAATGCGAATAAGGTTATACGCCCCCCTGAGGGCAAGCTTGGGAAAACCAAGTAGCGTTTTTCACCCTGGAAACAGGTCAGAAATCAAGGGTAAGGGTATTGATATTTCACGTATATTTTTCAAGAGACGATAATCAATACACGGCCTTAATGAAAACCCTCTTTTTTGGCCCCCAAAGAAAAAACCCCGGGACCTAAGGGTGAAGAGGATGGTCTGATATGACCCTTCCAATGATTCCTTGATATAAGACCGCATAGCGTATGTTCAGGGACAGACAAATTAAAAAGGCGACCTTTAGGGAATTTACTACCCGGCACAATTCAATAGCGCAGTCATGCTCCTATGGGGAGGTAAGGATGCAGTTTACTTTC
>JARQOD010005779.1:0-46226 GCA_033576555.1 Oophaga sylvatica
GGGGAACATTTCTCAGGTGAGGGAAGAATGGATTCAATGAAATTTCACCAAATTCTGGATGCAAGCATTATGCCATCTGTAAAAAAGCTGAACTTGAAAAAGGATTGCTTCTTACAAATGGATTAATGATCCTAAACACAAGTCCAAAGTCCCATAGACTACCTCAAAAGACGAAATTTTGAAGGTTTTACAATGGCCCTCACAGTCCTCTAATCTGAACATCATTGAAAATTGTGGCTAACCTCAAAATGGCAGAGGATGCAAGACAACCCAGAAATCTCACAAACTGCAAGAATTTTCCAAGGAAGAATGAATGAAATCCCTCAAACAAGAATTGAAAGACTCTTGGCTGGCTACAGAAAGAGTTTACAAGCTGTGATTCTTTCAAAAGGGGGTGTTACTATGTACTAACCATGCAGGATGCCCAAACTTTTGCATTGGCCCATTTTCCTTCTTGTAATTTTTCAAATGTAAAAAGATGAAAAAAAATACATATATATATACATATATATATATATATATATATATATATATATGCGTATTTTTTTGGCCTAAAATACAAGGAAATGTGCCTTCTTTAACTTTATGCTTTATATAGATAACTTCATCTTCAACTTGCTTAACTGTTAATAATAACAGTAGTGTTGAGCGATACTGCTCGATATCTAAAAATATCGTATCGAAAAGGTATCGCCGATATCACTAAATATCGTCGATATCCGATTCTGATACCGGAAGTCCCATGTAAGTCTATGGGAACAAAATATCGCAACAAAAAAAACCCTTTCTTTCGTTGTAAACACAAAATATACACACATAGAATACATATATATATATACATGTCATTGTGACATATATATATACATATATTTATAGTTTATACACTTCTACATAGTAAAATAGACTCTGATTCAATTGCCGGTAAAGCCGTGACATACCCCATAGAAGTCGACGGGCTCGGTTGCCGAGTACCCCCAAAACCTCTGGCTCTGTGCGACTCAACTTGGGCGTCACAAACAGGATTCTGTAGCTCGCTATAAGCGAGTCCTGTGTGCCTGAATTGAACTGGTTTGTGCTTGAGAATTGCTAAAATCATCAGAGAATGTATTTGCCATTTTTCAGCCATATCTGCGTCACGACGAGGCACTGGTGAAGAAGAAGGGTGCTCTTCGTGGTGTCACTCAGTGGCGCGAAAACGATGGCCGACCACTGTAAATGGTACTGCAATGTAACATCGTGCCCCACAGCTCTTCAGTTCCGCCTCCTCATCCTCCTCAGTGTGCGGAAACTAACACGAAGGCCCCCGCCTCCCTACAAAAGAGGGGCCCTCTCCAGATGCTAATGACACATGTGACTTGGCAGAGATGGCTAATGGACACGAGCAGAAGTGTGAAGGGATGGAGCAGTCAGAGCTCTCCCCCCACGGAAGCGACCCGATCGCCACGGAACCACCGTTGGGCACCCGGCCTGGAAACCCTCCTACGCTGCAAGAAGCGGAGGATACCCTAAGAGGCCTGGCCCGGGATCGGGAGGAGGTCGCCAGGATGGAAGCCAGCTGGCGTGCCCTAAAAATAAACTTGGAGCGGCGCCAATCCCTCTTACCTGAAGTGTCTGTACCGGAAGGTGAGGCACCCGTTCTAGTAGAGGAGCCCTTGCAATGTGATCCGGTTGACGTTGTCGCAGTGGAGGCACCCGTTCCTGCAAAAAACTCTGCACCGGCAGCACCCCAGATCCCGCTGTCTGCCCCCGTCGCTGAGACTGAAGAAGCGACACCCGTCCTCAAGGAGGAGGCCGCGCAGGCACCAGAGGTCTACCTGCCTGTACCGGAGCCCCGACTGTCATCTGTTCCAGAGCCGGCTGCTTCCTCCGCAGGTGAGCGCCGCCAGGACTGGGGGGCGCCAGGAGAGCTGCCGCAAACCGGACACTGTAAGCTGCAGTTTGATGGTGGAGACATGGAGCTACTGGTGGAGGAGAATTTCAACCGGCGTCAGGAGGAAGAGTGGAGACGTAGGGAGCGGGAAGCAGAGCGACAAAGGGAGCAGCGAGAAACCCAAAAGCTTCGCCAACGTCAGCTGGAGAAGGACCGGGCAGATAAGGACCGGATGAGAAAAGATAAAGGAACCCTGTGGGAGCCGCGGCGTAAGGGTGCAGTACGGAGCTTTAAATTGAAAGGTGGTTGGGGCTTCATCCAGGAGCCTGGACTTTATTTAGAAGTTTTTTGTGAACCGGCGGGACGTGGAGGCTCACCTCCCAGAAGGACACCCGGGGAGGGACCTGTTGCCAGGAGACTTGGTGACTTACACCCGACACTGGGTTACAATGGATGGTACGCCCTAAATGTTACCAGGTGCGACCCCTACTCCCCAGAGTGTCAGGAACCTGTGAGACCCTCGGAGCCTTCAGCCTCCCACATCCAGGCCTCTGCAAAAGTGCCCACCCCACGCCGTAAATCTCCCCAGCCTCCCTCAGTGGTCTCCTCAGCAGCCCCAGCTATGGACATGATAAGTATAGCTGGCCCGTACCCGGCGCCTGTTAGGCCCCTGGGGTTCGTTCAGTCCGGGACATAGGGTTCCAGACCCGGAGGGAGATGAAAGAGGTGGCCACACAGACCCAGATAGCGGGTCACGACTTGACTGTACAGGCCACACGACGTCATCAGGTCCTGGTGGTCCTTGGTGCCTCGGATGTTTTGGCAAGCATCAGAAGAGTACCAGGTGGTACCTGGAACACCCCTGCCAAAGAATTATAAATAACCCGGACAGGGTCCCTGTATGTAAATAGTTTAAATTGTTGATGTACCCGGACGGGTGAATGTTCATAAAAAAGTTTTTTAATTTAATAAAAAAAAAAAAAACACAGTTTTCATTACTTTTATTACAGTCTCATCCTGCGACGCCATCGATCTCCTGTAAAAAAATGAAAAAAAAAAAAAGTATACCACCCGACCGACGCAGTCCATAGTAACGAGTGTCCCACGACGATCCAGCTCTGCTACATCAGAATGACAGGCAGAGCCTGGTTTACGGCCGGGATTACCCTGCAGTCACTGCAGTTATCGCGAAAAACTGCATGTGACCGCCAGGGAGAAGATAATGGCGGCCATCAAGCAGTCCAGGACGTGACCGCCGGAGATCTTCTGCCAGGTAAGTGCCGCTGACTCCTGACAGACCCGACCGACGGACACTCACAGTGACAGTGACAAATCCGATTCCGGTATTCGATAAGACGAAAATATCGAAACGAATTATCGATAGTCCGATAGAGCTAATATCGGCCGATACCCGATATTTGCAGTATCGTATAGCTCAACACTAAATAACAGTAATTTTGACCAGAGGTGCCCAGACTTTTATTTGCCACTGTATATTAACAGCACTTATACTACCCCATATCACATTACATGCTAGATTTACAGAAACGCATGAGACTATTCACATTATAGAAATATGTCACCACTTCTGCATTTTTCACCCACTCCTGGTTTTGGCTTTCAAATGCTGATGTAAGATACTGACCAAATACTAAATGTGTGAACGTGACTTAACGGTAAATGTGGCATGTTCCTAGACAAAAAAGCTGACTTTTCTTTTTAAATCCTCTTTTAATCCAATTGCATAGGTATGTGTTTATTTTCTTTTGTCTTCCACACATATTGTATTTGTTCCTTAGGGCCCCGTCACACATAGCGACACACCAGCGATCCCGACAATGATATGCAATTGTCAGGATCGCTGGTGTGTCGCTACATGATCGCTGCTGAGCTGCGAAACAGGACAGTGACACTGCGGGTAACGTCCCTTAGTTACCCGCAGTGTACGTTGGATATCAGCCCGCTGGTGCAGGGAGCTGGTTACCAAGGTACACATCGGGTTTCCAGGTGCTGCGCAGCGATGCGTGCCTGCCAGCAGGAGACCAACGATCAAAAAAAATGTCCAGGACATTCAGCGACGATCAACGGTAACCAGCAGGGGGGCTGATCGTCACTGAATGTCACACACAGCGATATCGCTGGGGAGATCGCTGTTGCGTCACAAAACTAGTGATTCGCTAGCGAGAGCGCTGTGTGTCACGGGGGCTTTACTTTGTGTTATCCTTGCTCTCCTTATGAGAAGCAATAGTTACTTTACAGGGGTATCTTATATCTAGCTTATTCCAGCAGTCTTAGTATCTGTTGCCTAAATCCAATTATCCAGTAACATTAGTCTCTAAACTGCCTTGCAGCTATAAGGTCAGATCTCTTTGCTGTGCTTATGGGTCACTGTATTAAGTCTCTAGCTTTAGCCCTAATCCCAATCTTTAATTGACATTATCACCAACATGTGCCAACTTCTTTACGCAGATGTTAAGATACATATTACTTAATCCAGCAAGCTTTATTTACACTGATGTGGACATTATCTGATTGAGAAAAGGACTGAGATGAAGCATTTCAAATTTAAAGAAAAAGTATACTCTGTATTATGGTTTAACACATTATAGATCGTAGAGCATTGGAATAGCAGAATCATATCAAAATTAAATAGTGGAGCGGAGAAATTACATACAATTGCAGTAGCTTTTCATGCAGACCATATAGGGTACAATCTCACTATATTGCTTTATCTTGGTGTCTTTATTTTTGCTCAAATTTGGTTAAGAACTTCAATTTCTCATAAAACAAATTGAATATAATTTCAAGACAATCTATCAAACCACTTGACAGACTGTAAGTTGGGATGAGCAAGCACTAAAATGCTTGGATGCTCATTACTCAAACCAAGCAATTACTCAAACCGCTCCAGGCGCTTTAACCCCTGGGACACTGCGATCAAACGAGATTGCAACGTTCCAGTGGCATAGAGAAGCATGGCGCAGGGAGGGGGCTCCCTGCGTGTTTCCCTCAGACCCTCAGAAGAACGCAATGTGATCATGTTGTTCTGAGGTTCTCCCTGCCTGCAGACTCCCGGATCCAAGATTGCCACGGGGTCCTTCTGGGTCCTGCATGGAGTAGCTTTTCAGTGCCTACTGTGAGCAGGCACCGGCAAGCCTCCTTCACTGCCTGTCAGATCGCTGATCTGACACAGTGCTGTGCAAAGTGTCAGATCAGCGATCTGACTATATATAGTGATGTTCCACCTGGGACAATGTAAAAAAGTTTAAAAAAATATTATACTGTGTAAAAATATATATTTTTAAATTCCTAAATTATGAAAAAAAAAATTAATTTTTTTCCAAAAAATAAATTTCTTTATGTAAATAAAAAAAAAATGAAAGTACAAATATTTAGTATCGCTGTGTCCGTAAGAACGTACTCTATAAAACTGTACCACTAGTTAACCCCTTCAGTGAACACCATAAAAAAAATAAAAAACGAGGCAAAAACAATGCTTTATCATCATACCGCCGAACAAAAAGGGAAATAACACGCGATCAAAAAGACGGATATAAATAAACATGATACTCCTGAAATAGACATCTTGTCCCGCTAAAAAATAGCTGCCATACAGCATCATCAGCGAAAAAATAAAAAAGTTATAGCTCTCAGAATAAAGCGATGCAAAAATAATTATTTTTTATATAAAATGTTTTTTATTGTATAAAAGCAACAAAACATAAAAAAATTTATATAAATGAGGTATCGCTGTAATCGTACTAACACGAAGAATAAAACTGCTTTATTAATTTTACCACACGCGGAACAGTATAAATGCCCCCCCCAAAAGAAATTCATGAATTGCTGTTTTTTGTTCATTCTGCCTCACAAAAATCCTAATAAAAATCGATCAAAAATATCATGTGCCCGAAAATAGTACCAATAAAAACATCAGCCCGTCCCACAAAAAAACAAGACCTTATATGACTCTGTAGGCCAAAATATGGAAAAATTATAGCTCTCAAAATGTGGTGATGCAAAACTATTTTTGCAATTAAAAGCTTCTTTTAGCGTGAGACAAACATAAAAACCCGCTATAAAAACCTGCTATAAATAGTAAATCAGGGGCTCTCCAAACGCAAACATGGTGTCCGCTCTCAATTCCAGACAATTCTGTGCTGAAAAAGTCAAACGTTGCTACTTCACTTCCGAGCTCTGCCGTACGCCAAAACAGTGATTTACCCCCACATATAGGGTATTGGTGTACTCGGGACAAATTGGACAACAACTTTTGGGGTCCAATTTCTCCTGTTACCCTTGTGAAAATAAAACATTGGGGGCGAAAAATTATTTTTGTAAAAAAAATATGATTTTTTTATTTTTACGGCTCTATGTTATAAACTTCTGTGTAGCACTTGAGGCTTCAATGTGCTCACTACACATCTAGATAAGTTCCTTAGGGGCGCTAGTTTCCAAAATGGGGTCACTTGTGGGAGGTTTCCACTGTTTAGGCACATCAGGGGGTCGCCAAACGCGACATGGCGTCTGATCTCAATTCCAGCCAATTTTAGTTTGAAAAAGTCAAACGGCGCTCCTTCCCTTCCGAGCTCTGCCATGCGCCCAAACAGTGGTTTCCCCCACATATGGGGTATCAATGTACTCAGGACAAATTGTGCAACAACTTTTTGGGTACAATTTGTTCTGTTACCCTTAGTAAAATAAAAAAAATTGGATCTGAATTACATTTTTAGTGAAAAAAAAGTTAAATGTTCATTTTTTTTAAACATTCCAAAAATTCCTGTGAAGCACCTGAAGGGTGTGTTTTTGAGCATCTTCAGGGGTGCAGTTTTTAGAATGGTGTCACTTTTGGGTATTTTCTATCATATAGACTCCTCAAAGTGACTTCAAATATGATGTGGTCCCTAAAAAAAAATGGTGCTGTAAAAATGAGAAATCGCTGGTCAACTTTTAACCCTTGTAACTTCCTAACAGAAAAAAATTTTGGTTCCAAAATTGTGCTGATGTAAAGTAAACTTGTAGGAAATGTTACTTATTAAGCATTTTGTGTGACATTTCTCTGTGATTTAAGAGCATAAAAATTCAAATTTGTAAAATTGCAAAATTTTTTAATTTTTTGCCAAATTTCAGTTTTTTTCACAAATAAACGCAAGTCATATCAAAGAAATTTTTACCACTAACATGAAGTAAAATATGTCTCGAGCAAACAGTGTCAGAATCACTGGGAACCATGGAAGCGTTACAGAGTTATTACCTCATAAAGGGACAGTGGTCAGAATTGTAAAAATTGGCCCCGTCATTAACATGCAAACCACCCTTAGGCTGGAGTCACACTGGCGACAGAATCGGACGACTGGAATACGATGAAATATCGTATTGCAGTCTGCCCTATGTTAATCTATGGAGAAGCTCCCAGTATCAGATTTTTTGTGGTCCGTTTTAAACGTCCGTGTGCAATCGCAGCATGCTGCGATTGTCACCGATTGTGGGTCGACTATCGCCAATGCAAGTCTATGGGAGCGATGAAAAATCGGATTACAAACGGACCGCACGTGTGACTTGCGATGAAATCGCATCGGTGTCCTTTAGAAAAGCCGGCAATTCATCCCCGGCTATACTGTAAAATCACACTGACAGCTTTAATAAAGAATAGAAAGAATAGATATACACACATAGAATACATATATATATATATATATATGTCATTGTGACATATAATATATATATACATATATTTATAGTTCTTACACTTCTACATACTGTAATAGCCGCTAATTCAATTGCCGGCTTTTGTGAAATCACAGAAGCCGACATGAAATGATACATTGTTTAGACACAGTTAACCATGTCATTTCCTGTATTTTGATATATGGTTTGAACTTACAATTACATGAGTGTATTTGTACAAAATTTCAGACATGTAGGGGTTAATTAAAGGTGTAAATTCGTTGAAAAAAATGCGTGGGCTCCCGCTGTATTTTCTCCACCAGACAGACAAAGCAAGCGAGTGGGGGCAGATAATAATAGCCTAGGGAGGGTACATTTTTTTTTGTGCCCCCCTGGCTGCTAACATCTGCCCCCAGACACCCCAGAAAGGGCAAATCTATAATTAGATTCGCCCTTTCTGGCACTTTGCCCGTCTATTCCCATTGCCCTGTAGCGGTGGCGAATGGGTTAATAAGGGGTTAATGTCACCTTGCTATTGAAAGGTGACTTTAAGCCATGTTAATAATTGAGAGCTGTCAATTAGACAACTATCAATTATTAATCCTATTGAAGTAAATAAAAAAACACAAACACACTTTAAGAATAAATAATTTTAATGAAATCAAAACACATATTTTTGACCATCTTTTATTTAACTCTTAATCCGTTCGAAGCCCTTGTTCTTCTAAAATAAATATAAAATAATAAAACAACATTATTCTTACCTATCTGGCGATCTGTCACGTCCCACGATGTAATCCTTCACAAAGGGTTAACTAGCAATCAGATAAGCAGCGCAAGTAATCCTGCGTGCTCATCTGATAGCTCCTGAATGAATGAGCTTATCTCCTGCCGACAGGAGAGGATGTGATTAATGAATGAAGCTTAATTGATTGTATCCCACTTTCACGTTAGGTCAGGTCACTGAAGTGAAAGTGGCAATAAATCAATTAAGCTCCATTCATGAATCTATTCCTCTCCTTTCGCTGGGAGAGTAACTTATTCATTCATGGGAATACAGCTTGGAGACAGCATTATTAGCTCTCTGCAAGCTGTAACCTGTTAACCCTTTCTGATGGATTACACCGTGGGACCTGACTGTACATCGGATTGGTAAGAATAATTTTGCTTTTTTATTTTATTTTTATTACAGGAAATGGTTTTAGCAGGTAAATAAAATATGGTCAAAAACTGTGTGATTATTTAATTAAACTTCTTTTTTATTAAACTATGTGTGTTTGATTTTTCTTTCATACAATAGGATTAATAATTGATAGTTGTCTAATTGACAGCTCTCAATTATTAACCTGGCTTAAAGTGACCTTTCAATTGCAAGGTCATTTTAACCCCTTATTAACCCATTCGCCACCGCTACAGGGCAATGGGAATAGACGGGCAAAGTACCAGAAAGGGCGAATCTAATTATAGATTTGCCCTTTCTGGGGTGTCTGGGGCAGATGTTAGTAGCCAGGGGGGCACAAAAAATATGTACCCTCCCTAGGCTATTATTATCTGCCCCCACTCGCTGGCTTTGTCTGTCTGGTGGAGAAAATACAGCGGGAGCCCACGCATTTATTTTCAACGAATTTATACCTTTAATTAACCCCTACATGTCTGCAATTTTGCACATATATACTGATGTAATTGTAAGTTTAAACCATATATAAAAATACATGAAATGACATGGTTAACTGTGTGGAAACAATGTATCATTTCATGTCGGGTCTGTACTTTCTCAAAAGCCGGCATCTGAATTAGCGGCTATTACAGTATGTAGAAGTCTAGGAACTATAAATATATATATATATATATATACATGTCACAATTACATGTATATATATATATATATATATATATATATATATATATATGTGTTCTATGTGTGTATATGTCTATTCTTTCTTTGGTGATTTAAATACTATTCATTTGGATCCACTATATGTCGGTTTTGCAAGCCTGTGAGAAAATCTCGCAAGTCGGATGTAAATCGGATTGTGACAACCACGGTCAGATGCGACTAAATCGCATCTTTCCAGGAAAATCGGATGATTGTTCATGACATTTTGCTGCGATAATCGACCGACTAAAACGGTCAGCTTTTTTAGTCGGTGTGTGTGAAACCAGCCTTAGGGGTAAAGTGGTTAAAGAAAAAAAAAGAAACATTTTTCCTGTATACTGACTTGTTCAAAAGGCAACATTTAAAAAGTATTTAAAAAATAATTTAAGTAAACCAAAATTTTTTTTTCATTAAAAGAAAGAAAATGTCAGTGTAATTAATGAAGGAAGCAAGAAGTGCCAAAAATTAGGGACTCAGATACACCCTGTATTAGACATAAACACATAAATGCTTGTCTAATCACCCCTGTTTTTCCCATACAATTTTCTTCAAAACCAGGACCCTTGTATCATTTGTTCACCCAACCTACATGTACTTAATAAATAAATTCAAGGAAGACAAGCTGATGGTCAAAAAGGACATATGATAAGAGAGGCCCGATGCAGCTCCTGCCGGGTGCCTCGAGAGAGGAAAAACAATGAATTGCAGGAAACTCTGGTCACAGGGGTGCGCACAGGACACAGATGAGGAGATTAAAACTTTTTCTTTGTTTATTTAAATCCACAACGTGTTTTGACGGAAAAGCTCCATCTTCATCAGGTGGCAATGCTTTTTGGTGGCAAATCATGTTTGTTTTACTTAGTATCGAATAAAAAAGAAAAAGCAATAAATTAGTACAAGAGCAAACATATGTTAAATCTGGAATGATTTGGCATTTTTGTGCCTTAAATAAATACATTCTATTGATTAAAATGCATAGAGCTCTATTTCTTGGTTTAACCCTTTTGGTGCTAGGGTATCTAGGTGAAGATCCACTTGGACTCTACCCTTGACATGAGTTTGATATAGTCACCTCCCCTCCAAATTTTGGGGACTAAGAAAAAAGTCTGCGAAAAAACTTGATAGGGATTATTTTTTTCCATCATCACGTTCATTGTGAAGAAAAAGTCTGCATACGGATTACCAATATATTACATCACTAATTACAGTTTTAGTAAGTACTTGGTGTATCTACTTTACCATCTTACCGTCTATTATTAGGAATTCACACTAATGTCTATCATTTATTCTAATTAGTGAGGAACTGATGCCACGAAACCTCATGTAGAACTAAGGTTCACAGTCAAAAACAACAGTAAGTTCTCTTTTACATCTATTTGTGACACATATTAATACAATCACCTTAAATTATTGTTTGCAATTATCACATGTATATTTGTTAGCACGGTGATTATTATTATCTGTTAACCAAAAGTGCTGACAGGCTCACTTTGATAAAAATAAAGCTTGGTTTAGCCTCAACTTTTCCGCACCACCTGACGACAGCAGCACATAGAGTATTTTTAATCTTCAGTATTTGAATGAGGCCCGCCAGTTGTTGCCTTCAAGAGTCTATGGGTGACACTGACTAGATGACCATCCTAATAATTTTACCTGACTTTGCACTGTGTGCAAAGCCTTCATGAGAGTAGATGTACCACAACTACACTTTCTTAATTTTTTTTATCAGGCACTCCAGTTGATGATTTGAGGGGTGCATGGACAAATTTCGAACAGGTATGCACAGAGCCTGTATCTAATCACCTGCAGCTCCTAACATTACATCTTTTTCCATTCCTATATTTTTTTCCTTATATTAAATCTGTGTGTGGAGCGCCAGTGTTTATCTACAATTTCAACTTTGGTTAACAAGTGAAAACACCTATCTGGTATGACTAGAGATGAGTGAATATTTCAATGTTCGTTTCGATTCACAATTGCCGAATTTGCAATATTTGCCGATTTAATCGTCGATTAAATCGCAGAAAATAGCTGAACATACACAGCACAAAAGCTGGTGTTTCCCAAGCATTGTGACAGTGTGGGAAACACCGGCGTAACACTTCAGATTGGCGTTGAAATCATCCCTGCCGGTCAGAGAGCAGCGGTTCCCACGCTGTCAGAAGACAGCGTGAGCACTCAGCTGTAGAGTTGAGTGAAACAGGTCGTTAATTTTCAAAAGTCGCCGATTTTCGCCAAAGTCGGGTTTCATGAAGCGAAACCCGACCATGGAGTGAGTTCGGTCACGTGTTCGGCGACCATTTTGCTGGAGTCGGTTTTCCCCTACACTTTAAGCGCCTTTTCTCAGCCAATGAGCAAGGACGCAGGCTGTGGGCAACAGGATGACATAGCCAGCGGCCAGCACCATCTTAGAGAAAGGCATTGCAGTGATTGGCTGGCTTTCAGTGGCATCACAGTGCATATAAAATCCCTCAGCGCCGACCGCCATTTTACATCTGCCAAACTCAGTGTAGGGGAAGGTTGCTGGCGGTGCGTCTGAGCAGGGAGAGCATTAGGCAGGGCCTAAAAAAAAAAATTACTTTCTGCTGATAGCGATTAGCTGTACAGTGACTGTGCAGTGAGAGGGGAGGATTTTGCTGTGTGCAGCAACGCTGGTTCTTAGGCTGCCTGCCTGCCAGTGACGCTGTAGAAATTGCTTGTGTGGACCATCAGATCTGATTAGTAGGCTGCCTGCCTGTGATAAGGGGCAATTAATTTGGTGGAGTAGCAGAGCTGCCTGCCAGTGACAGTGTACAAATTGCTTATGTGGAGCATCACATCTGATTAGTAGGCTGCCTGACTGTGATAAGGGGGCAATTTATTCCCCATTGACTTGCATTGGGGTCGGATTTTCGACTCCGACCCGACCATTTCCGTTAGTCGGCCGACTTCGTTCTACTCGACTTTTGAGAAAGTCGGGTTTCACGAAACCCGACTCGACCCGAAAAAAGGTAAAGTTGCTCATCTCTACTCAGCTGTGATCGGAGGAAAAAAGTTTACCTCCGGTCACTCATGTCAGCTGATGGGACTACAGCTCCCATCAGCTGCCACTTGCAGCCACTAATAACAGTGACAGCAGGAGCGGCTGATGGGAGTATTCATCAGCCACTCCTGTGCTGTAAATAAATAATTTAAAAAAACCTGCATGGGTTCCCCTGTATTTTTGATATTCAGGCAGACAAAACTCACAGCTGAGGGTATGTAATGTATGTAGTACAGTTCATATAGCGTCTTGTGCTTGGGTGCGATGAAAACACAGGAGTCACAGGTTTGATATAGAAAAGTCCTGTATTACTTCATACAAGTTGGCAGAAATAGTCACACAGTTTGCAGACACAGAAACAGGAGACACAGCAGGCCAGAGTAATCCAAGCTCAGCAATCACTCTCCAATACAGATTCAGGATCTTCTTCTCTGTTACCGTAAGTCCATGCAAACGTGGGTCTTTCAAAGAGCAGGGTTCAGAGTCCACAAGTGCTTCAGAGTTCCTCAGTAGGAATAGCTGGAGTACAAGGTCCAAGGCTTACAGGAGTCAAGTCACAGGTTCACTGCAGGCTAGATTCTGAAGCACTGATTGCTCAGCTGTGGCTGCTTAAGAAGCAAAGGAGAGAATCAGGGCGGGAACATGCAAGCTGGAAACTCCATTTTGACTGAGGGCAAGATAGCTGCAGCAAGACAGAAAGTAAAATGGCTGACGAACAAACTGAGTTTCAGGAATATATACATAGAACCTTACATTACTCCCCCCTTAAGGACAACCTCCGGATGACCTCAGACCAGGCTTGTGTGGGTACCTCTGATGAAACTGACGGAGCAAGCGAGGAGCATTAACGTTATTGACCGGTTCCCATGAGTTGTCCTCCACTGGGTAGCCCTGCCATTTAATCAGATATTGTAACTGATTTCTATACAACCTGGAATCTAAAATCCTTTCCACCACAAATTCTTCCTGACCATCGACTAGCACTGGGTCAGGGCAAGGAGAGGAACGTCCAGGAATCGTATTGGGTGTCGCAGCCTTTAGTAGGGATACATGAAAGACAGGGTGGATTCTCATAGTTCTGGGCAGTTGAAGACGACAAGCAACGGCACTTATAATTTTACTGATTTTATAGGGTCCAATGTACTTATGTCCCAACTTAGACGATGGAATCCTTAACTTAAGATTTCTGGTTGACAGCCAGACCAAGTCTCCTACCTTGAAAGCTGGTGCAGGTTTACGAAATTTATCTGCTGCTTTCTTGTACCTTTCTTGAGCCGATTCCAGATTTTCCTTTAGAAGATCCATATTCTTCTGTAAAGACGTGATTCTTTCAGCCACTGCTGGTAAAGGCGTTTCTATGGGAAATCGTGGTAGAATGTTAGGATGATAACCTAGATTAGAGTAAAAAGGAGACTGTTTAGTGGAGGCACTCTGAGAGTTGTTATACGAGAACTCAGCTAATGGAAGTAGATCCACCCAATCATCCTGTAGGTGGCAGATAAAGCAGCGGAGATACTGCTCCAGGGTTTGATTGGTTCGTTCGGTCTGTCCATTAGTCTGGGGATGAAAAGCAGAAGAAAGGTTTACTTTAATGTCCAATGCTGCACAGAAATTTTGCCAAAACCTAGAAGTGAATTGCACCCCTCGATCCGAAATAACCTCATCCGGTACTCCATGTAAGCGAAACACATCTTTAATCATCAAATCTGATGTCTGTTTTGCAGTGGGTAAGCCGACACAAGGGATAAAATGAGCTGCCTTTGTTAGACGGTCAACCACCACTAGAATGGTGTTCTTCCCCTGAGAGGTTGGTAACTCCACAATGAAGTCCATAGAAATGGATCCCCACGGGCGGGACGGGGTGGGAAGAGGCTGTAACAGACCAGTTGGTGAGGAGCGAGGTGTTTTGCATCTTGCACAGACCTCACATGAAGTGACATAATTCAAAACATCCTTCCTGCAAGTGGGCCACCAAAGAAAACGAGAAAGAAATTCCTGTGTCTTTAGAATTCCTCTATGCCCAGCTATCTTGGAATCGTGAATGAGTTGCAATACTCTTAATCTGACTGTTTCAGGAATATACAGACGTTGTCCCTGAATCCACACACCATTCTTAAAGACAAGACTTACGTCCCTTGGGGGTTGTGCCAAAAAGGAATCCGCATGGTATGCTTCCTTGATGTCCTTAAGTAGGTCTTGATTATGAATTACTCCTAGGAATCTAGAGTCAGGAAGAATAGTCTTAGGAGGAGTAATTGGACGTGTCTCTGCTGAGTAAATCCTAGAGAGTGCATCAGCCTTTCCATTGCGCGATCCTGGTCTATAAGAGATGATAAAATTAAATTGGTTTAAGAAAAGATTCCAGCGAGCCTGGCGAGGAGTCAGGCACTTAGCCGACCTGATAAACTCAAGGTTACGATGGTCTGTCAGGACGACTATTTGCTGTGCAGCTCCCTGAAGAAGGTGTCTCCATTCTTTGAAGGCGGCAATAATGGCCAACAACTCTCTATTGCCCACATCGTAGTTCCTCTCAGCCGAAGACAACTGCTGGGAAAAGAAGGCACAGGGATGCAAGACATTCTTCTCACCTGTTCTCTGAGAGAGTATAGCTCCAACGGCACAGTCTGAAGCATCCACCTCTATTATGAAGGCAAGCTCGGGGTTGGGATGTACTAGGATAGGTGCAGTGGTAAATTTATCTTTTAGACGGGAAAATGCTTCCTGGGCTTGGGGAGTCCAGGAAAACCTAGACTCTTTCCGGGTAAGTTGAGTGATAGGTGACACTACCTCAGAGAAATTTCTAATGAAACGTCTATAGAAGTTGGCAAACCCGATGAAGCGCTGTACCTCCTTCACATTTCTAGGACTTGGCCAATCCTTGATGGCTTGGGTTTTGCTTCCATCCATACTAATTCCTTGTGTAGACAGTACATAACCCAGAAATTGAATTTCGGTCCTATGGAATTCACACTTTTCAAGTTTGATGTAAAGATGATTTTGTCTTAGACGTTCCAAGACCATTCTCACATGTCCATGATGTTCCTCTGTGGAGTTAGAAAAAATTAGAATATCATCCAAATAAATTACCACGAATGTATCTAGGAGATCCCTGAAGATGTCATTCACCAAGTGTTGGAAAGTGGCTGGGGCGGTACTCAGACCAAAAGGCATAACTAGATATTCAAAGTGTCCATAGCGTGACCTGAATGCAGTCTTCCATTCATCCCCAGGTCTAATACGGACTAAGTTATAGGCCCCACGAAGATCTAGTTTAGAAAAAATTTTGGCATGTCGCACTCTCTCCAATAACTCAGGGATTAAAGGCAATGGATAACGGTTTCTAATAGTAACCTTATTGAGTTCCCTATAGTCTTCGCATGGTCTCAGAGATCCATCTTTCTTCTTTACAAAGAAGATGGGTGCACCTGCAGGAGATGAAGAGGGCGTATGAAGCACTTGGCTAGATTTTCATCTATGTAATCCTTTAAAGCCTTTAGCTCGGGCCCCGCCAGGGGGTAGATCTTACCAAAAGGTATCTCTGCTCCAGGCAATAATTCAATTGGACAATCATATGGACGGTGAGGAGGAAGCTGGTCAGCGTTCTTCTTGTCACATAAATCCACATAGTCCTGGTATACAGCTGGTAGTTCAGGGACTGACATGATTCCTTTAGGAACAGAGCAAGCTGAAACTTTTGGACTCATCTGTTTCTCTGGAAAGTGTAATTCCTTGGTCTCCCAGTTAATGGTAGGATTCTGAGCCTGCAGCCATGGTAGCCCTAGAATAATGGGAAAGTGGGAGAAGAGATAAGCATAAAGGACAGTTTCTCTTGATGATCTTTACCCATAAGAACCCTCAAAGGCTCTGTTTCCTGATCCACTGGTCCAGAGGTCAGCAGGGAGCCATCCACAGTTTCCATCTGTACTGGAGTAGCCTTCTTCACTGAACGTATTCCCTGTTTCAGAGCAAAGGAGACATCCATAAAATTTCCACTTGCCCCTGAGTCGATCATAGCAGAGCTAGACACCCAAGCTGAGTCAACCCAGAGTTTGATGGAAAGAAAGCAATGAGAATTGTTTTTCTTACAACTCAGCTGGGACACCGCTGAGGAAACTTGAAAAATGGCAGCGTTTACACAGTCAACGTCCTCAGAGGTAACGGAGTTTAAGTCCGAGAAATCAAGATCTGTTGCTGCAGATCTCTCTGGAGCCTGAGGCTCGGACCTGACAGATCCCCTCTCGCAACACTCACAATGAATGAGTGCTGCAGTAGTCTTACGAGAACGGCTGGGGCAGTTTATAATGAAGTGCCCTGACTTACCACAATAGAAACATAGATTCTCCTTAAAACGATGTTCCTTGCGTGCATCACTAACCCGTCGTTGTAAAGAGTCTACCTGCATGGGTTCAGGTTCAGGTTCCCGTGTAATCCTACTCAAAGGTTCCTTAGCTGGAGAGGAAGGTAGGAAAAGGTTAGTACGATTGCTTTCGAACCATCTCTCTTGCCTGCGTTCAGTCAGACGAGTATTAATACGGATGCAGTAGTTAATAAAGTCACCTAACGCAGTGGGAGGGTCGGCACGAGCAAGTTCATCCTTAATCAGTGGAGATAACCCCTTTCGAAAAATAGATTTTTTGGCGGAACTGTCCCAGGTGGTATCAAGGGCCCATCTCCTGAAATCCAAGGCAAATTCAGCTACCGAGTGCTTACCTTGGCGCAAAGCTAACATGGCTGCTTCAGCTGTTGCACCTCGATTGGGGTCATCAAACACCTGCCCCATGGCTGAAATAAAATCATCAAGGTGATTCAAACAATCATCCTCAGTCTCAATCAGAGGGTTTGCCCACATTAAAGCCTTGTTGGTAAGCACATAATTAACATAATTATAGTAAGCACCTTAGATCGTTCAGTGGGAAATTGTGAAGCATGTGCAGAAAAAAAAAGATTGCATTGATTAATAAATCCCCTGAATTTCTCACGTTCACCGCCAAAACGAAAAGGGGGCAACTTGGGAATCCCAGCACTCGGGGCTACGGCAGGAGCCTGGACTCGCCCCTCTAGAACCTCAATCCTGGCTCGCAAATCCTGGGTAGTCTGTCCAACCACTTGCAAATTGTGATTATTGAGGTCCTGTAGATTTGTAAAACGGGTCTTTATATTCTGCAAATCTGCAAGGATATTATCAGTCACTCCGCAAAGTTCCTTTATGCGTGCCTCCATTTTCCAGATCTTTTAAGACAGGATTACTGGAAGAAGAGGAGAGAAAAAAAAAACAATAGTGTTCACCTGTGGCAACACTGCAGAGAGAAAAAAAAATTAAGGGAACTGCTCACCTGGAATGGTTGTGAGGAGTCACAACCACTATCATCACAGAAAGTTTCAACCAGACATCTGATATCCAGAGTTACAGCAGACAAAAAAGAGAAAAGAAAGGAAAAAAAAAAAAACAATAGTGTTTACCTGTGGTAACACTGCAAAAAGAAAAAACTTAAGGGAATTGCTCACCTGGAATGGTTGTGAGAAGTCACAACCACTGTCATCACAGAAAGTACAACCGGATGTCTGATATCCACAGTACAGCAGACACAGCCTTCCAGACCCAGCAGACACTAACGTTTTGGCTTCAGAATCTTGTAATGTATGTAGTACAGTTCATATAGCGTCTTGTGCTTGGGTGCGATGAAAACACAGGAGTCACAGGTTTGATATAGAAAAGTCCTGTATTACTTCATACAAGTTGGCAGAAATAGTCACACAGTTTGCAGACACAGAAACAGGAGACACAGCAGGCCAGAGTAATCCAAGCTCAGCAATCACTCTCCAATACAGATTCAGGATCTTCTTCTCTGTTACCGTAAGTCCATGCAAACGTGGGTCTTTCAAAGAGCAGGGTTCAGAGTCCACAAGTGCTTCAGAGTTCCTCAGTAGGAATAGCTGGAGTACAAGGTCCAAGGCTTACAGGAGTCAAGTCACAGGTTCACTGCAGGCTAGATTCTGAAGCACTGATTGCTCAGCTGTGGCTGCTTAAGAAGCAAAGGAGAGAATCAGGGTGGGAACATGCAAGCTGGAAACTCCATTTTGACTGAGGGCAAGATAGCTGCAGCAAGACAGAAAGTAAAATGGCTGACGAACAAACTGAGTTTCAGGAATATATACATAGAACCTTACAGGGTAACCCTCAGCTGTCAACTTCAGCAAGGTTGGTTATCAAGAATAGAGGGATCCCAACGCCGTATTTTTAATTATTTAAATAAATAATTTTAAAAAATGGCTTGGGTTACCCCCCCTTTTTTTACAACTAGCCTTGCTAAAGTAGACAGCTGGGGATTGGTATTCTCAGGCTGGTAAAGGGCCATGGATATAGGCCCCCCAGACTATTAGATGTGCCAATTCTGGTGCTTTGCCCGGCTCTTCCCACTTGCCCTGTATCGGTGGCAAGTGGGGTCATATTTGTGGGGTTTATGTCACCTTTGTTTTGTCATGTGACATCAAGCCCACAGATTAGTAATGGAGAGGTGTCTATAAGATACTTATGCATTGCTAATCCTATAGTTGTATCGTAAATAAACACACAGCCAGAATAAAGTCCTTTATTAGAACTAAGACTAAACACAGTTTTCCATTTTTATTTAAAAATAGCAAACACATAGCCTAATTCCACCGAAGCCCTTGTTCTTCTGTAATAAAACTAAAATAAAAAAACAACAATATACCATACATGTCTGTCATTCTATCCCACGCTGTAATCCATGTTTGGGAGCTTAATAGTTTTTAACCTGGACAGTGCCAAGATGCGACTGTCCAGGATGAGAACCACTGGTGAATGAGCTGCTGCTAGCGGAGCCTCAGTGATCGGCGGTGACGTCATTGAGGTTACTGAGGCTGCGTTCCCAGCAGGGCTGTAATGCCGTGACCTCAGCACTGAGGGAAAAAGTTGGGTGAGTGTTATTAAAAAAAAACATCACATAGCACTCGGCCCAGTTGGCCCAGTATTAGGGTAAGTTCATACTGGGCATTTTTGTTGCTTTTTTATGCTAATTTTCAGCTGCTTTTTGCAGAACAAGCAAAGTTTATGAGATTTCAGTAATCTCATGCACACACATTATTTTTTTGTCATCTGGATTTTGTGCTTTGCAGCGTTTTTCTTTTACATAGAGCATGTAACTTCTTTCAGCTTTTTTTCAGCGTTTTTGCAACGTTTTTCACCTATTGACTTGAATGGATGGTGAAAAAATGCTGCAAATACACAGATTGACTTTTCTTGCAGCGTATGTGCTGCAGAAAAGTCAAGGACAGCAGGATGTGACCTCACAGTCAGCTCTGCTACATTTAGATGGCTGGCTACATGATGCATCCATACAGCCTGTCATCCAGCAGAGCGGACCCGGACCCTATTCACTAGAATGGGGGCCCGACAATACAGTGTTTGACACTCTGTCATATGAATGACTGCGCTGCAAACACTGCTTCTGATCGGCGGTGAAACCATCCCAACCGGTCAGAGTGCCGCGGTTCCCATGCTGTCAAAAGGCTTTGACCGCAGGTATAAAGTTTACATCCCTTCACTGGTGTCAGCTGATGGGACTACCATTCCCATCATCCTATACCTGTTGTCGCTAAAAACAGTGAGAGTAGGAGCGGATGATTGTAGTATTCATGAGCCGTTCCTGCACTGTAAATAAATAATTTAAAAAAACCTGTGTGGCCTCACCCCTATTTTAGATAACCAGCCAGGCTGGTTATCAAAAACTCACAGCTGGGGGCTGCAATCCTCAGCTGTCAGCATTCGCAATGTTGGTTCTCAAGAATAGAGGGGTCCCCATGCTGTTTATTTAATTATTTAAATAAATAATTTAAAAAAACGGTGTTGGGACCTCCCCATTTTTGACAACCAGCATTGCTAAAGCAGACAGCTGGGAGCTGATATTCTCAGGCTTGTAAGGGGCTTTGGATATTGACCCTCCCTGCCTTAAAATAGCAGCCTGCAGCTGCCCAGAAAAGACACTTCTATTAGATGAGCCAATTCTGGTGCTTTACCCGGGTCTTCCTTCTTGCACTGTAGTGGTGGCAAGTAGGTTTCATATTTGTGGGGTTGATGTCACCTTTGTATTGTCATGTGACATCAAGCCCCGAGGTTAATAATGGAGAGGTGTCAATAAGACACACCCATTACTAACCCCATAGTCACATTGTATAAACACACACACACCAATAATAAATTCCTTTAATTGAAAAAATGGCACAGACTCCTTTAATAATCTTAATTAAACCATACTTATAATCTCAGCTAATTCCAGTGAAGCCCTCATTCTCCTGTATTAGACCAAAAATAAAAAAACAACAATATACTATACCTGTCAGTCATTTTGTTCCATGCCGTAATCCATGTCTGGGGTAGAAATAGTTTTCAACGTGAACGGTGCAAGATGCGACCTGTCCAAACTGAGAACCACTGGTGACTGAGCGGCTGCGAGCTAGCGGTGACGTCACTGAGGCTGTGTTCCCAGCCGGGCAGAACTGCGGTGACCTTGGTTAGACCCCCCGCTATAACCGTGAGAAAGTCGCATGGTGCAGAGGCGATTTCACCACAGTTGAAATTCACAGCAGTGAAATTCTCCCTGTGAACTCACCTCTCCACCATGTGACTTTCTCAAGGTTGCTAGTGGGGATCTCAGTTCACCAGGTCACAGCAGTTCAGCCCGGCTGGGAACGGAGCCTCAGTGACGTCACCACTTGCTTCGCTGGAATCAAGCGAGGTTGTTATGACCCCCTGGGCAGCACTAAAAAGCTGCTCAGACAAGACACTAGCACAGGGCATCATTACACCTCCAAGGTGTAAAGGGACAGCTCATGCCAGGTGTCTGGCTTTGAGACCCCTATAGCTGGAGGTTGCAGAGGAATTAAAAAAATACACTGGTTTTGTCACCCAGGTATTTCTTGATCACCTTAAACAAATTTTCCCTCCTTATCAGGCCTGACCCTCCTGGTCGTCAGGCCTTGAATGCTAGGAAAGTATCAAGAAATTGGTCCAGGCCTTTGACACTCTACCTCTGCTGTACACAACTGAAAAAAAGCTGACAGCACTATCAGGTCTCAAGATGCACGTTCAGGTACCTTCTGACCCAAATGGACAAGTACATACCACATGAAAAAGGAGAACAGCATCAACTCCGGGTGAAAAAAGTAGAAATTATTTATTTGCCAGATGCAGATTGATAAAGACCTGTATTGGTTGAAACGTTGCATCTGGCAAATAAAGAATATCTACTTTTTTCACCCGGAGTTGATGCTGTTCTCCTTTTTCATGTGGACTCTACCTCTGCTGTGTCTTGTGTGTGTCTTCCTCACCTCTCCTCCTTGGTTGGCCAAGGATGATTGCCTCCTGCCACTAAAGTTGTCTAATGGGAATTTTTTCAACATATTTTCCACAATGGCCTTCTGGTATAGCACCATTTTAGTAGACCTCTCCACCTCAGGAAGGAGAGATGCAAGTTTCTCCATGTAGCATGGGTCTAGCAGGGTGAAGAACCAGTACTCTTTTTTGGAAAAGGTGAATGTAATGTGAGGGTCTTGGGAAAGGAGTGGTGCATAAAGCCATATGTGCCAAGGTCCCTACAGCCAGCACATCCCTATCTCTACCATGATGACTACTTTGCATCACCTCTTCCATCTCTTCTGCCTCTTTCTCTTTCTCAGCCCGTCCACAGAGGATAGACAGAGCAAAGCTTATGTAGGTACTAACCTCTGAGCCAGCTCTTGTTCCTTCTTCTCTTCCTCAGCCTCTACCTCCTGGTTGTTACCCAATCAACGCTGAGCAGATGAGATAAGGCTGGGCTGGGTACTATCGCCCTTGTTTCATATCTTTCTCCATCTCCACCTGGTCCACATGTAAAGTATCATATTTGTCAGCAGCAACTGTTTAAATAGGCACAGAAGCAGGATCGTTGTGCAGACTATGGCATCATTGTCGCTCACCATCTTCTTGGAGTCCTCCAAGTCTTGCAGAACCGAACAAATGTCAGATATCCATGCCCACTCTTCATTTGTTATATCCGTAGGCTGACCAGGATACCAATAGGCGTGTTGGAGCTGGTATTCCACAACTGGCCTCTGCTGCTCACAAAGCCTTGCCAGCATGTGCAGTGTGGAGTTCCAGTTTATGGTGACGTTGCACACCAGTCCATGAGCTGGAATTTTCATGTGCTGGTGCACCGTCAATGCGGCAGCAGCTGTAACTGACTTGTGGAAATGGGTGCTGGCAAATCTATGAAGGTTTTCAGAAACTGATGAACTACCAAGCTGAGCATGTGGGCCAAGTACAGTGGGGAAAATAAGTGTTTGATACATTGCAGACCTCTGGAGAAGATCTGTGTGGAGGAGTCGGTCAAAATCCCTGCCGAAGTGTGTGGAAACTTCGTCAAGATCTACTACTGACTTCTGTAATTGCAACAAAAATTTCTGTACCAAATATTAAACTCTGCTTTTCTGTTGTATCAAATGCTTATTTAATGCAATAAAATGAAATTTAATTATTTAAAAATCATATAATGTGATTTTATGTTTTTTAATTTTATTTTTAGATTCTGTCTCTCAGTCAATTTTTGAACAAGCAAATTAGTACACCAGTAGCATGCCAATTTCTCTATTTTATTTCAAACCAACAAACTTTCAGACAGAGCAGCTTATATAGTACGTATGACAATAGTTAATTTTTGGAACAAAAATATTTTGTGAACTGTACCAGGCCAAGCGGTTTTTAAAAGTTTTAAACCATCGTAATTTCACAAAAATGTTT
Source organism: Oophaga sylvatica (assembly GCA_033576555.1). Classification (NCBI taxonomy): domain Eukaryota; kingdom Metazoa; phylum Chordata; class Amphibia; order Anura; family Dendrobatidae; genus Oophaga; species Oophaga sylvatica. The sequence goes on from JARQOD010005779.1 coordinate 23,231, forward strand.
GAAGGTATTTTTTTGTTTTATAACAATATATACAGTGGCGCTAAGGTGCTCAAGAGTTTCAGCAGCAAATAAAAGACAACAGTCACCCAGTTGTCAATAATGATCTAGTAAAATGCTAAAAAGAATTTGTGCTCATTATCCAATTTTACATACAAGTTGTTTTGAGCGCAAATTCTTTTTAACATTTTTTAGTTTAACATACCATAATGTAACAATAAGTGCGTTAAATTGTATTGATGACTAAGTGAATCTAGAAAAATTTTTTTAATGTCTTTTGTAGTTTTAGATACCACTGTAATGTAACACAAAGTACGTAATAGTTTATGGATGACAAATTTAACCTCTTAGTGATGGGGTCAAATTTTTTAAATCTGACCAGTGTCATTTTATACAGTAATAACTATGGAACACTTCAACATATCCCAGTGATTTTTTTCGTGACACATTATAATTTATGATAATGGTACATTTAGGTTGATATGTTTTGTGCTTGTTTTTAAAAATTATCAGAAATTTGACAAAAGTGTAAAAAAAATTTCAATTTTTTTTAGGGACCTATCCAGGTTTGAAGTGACTTTGGAGGTCCTATATATAGGAAACCCCCCAAAAGTGATACCATTTTAAAAATAGCACCACTTGACATATTGAAAACTGCTGTTAGGTAGTTTATTAACCCTTCATGTGCTTTTCAGCAATTAAAGCAAAGTGACATAACAGGAATGAAAAAATGTATTTTTACGATCTAAATGTCACTAACGTCTAAACATGTGACTATAGCTGGCAGACTCTAAAGCCACTATTAGTTCATGAATTGCCATGGCAAGCATCAAGACTACACAATCATGATCTCAGGGTGCTGATGGGGATAAACAGGAAGCCCTCACACTTTGTTAACCATTTATAAGATGTAGTCACTATTGACAGCAAAATCTAAGGGGTTAGACAGATATGGACGGTGACATCATTGATCTTGGCTGATGCAGCAAGTTGTCAGCTATAGTGTACAGCTGACAGCTGCTGGATTGTCACCTGTAAGGGGATGTTATTCTCTCATATATCAGGTTAGTTAAAAGACGTATTGGCTGTCATTAAGGGGTTAATCCAGAATTTTTTTTAACATAAATATTTTGAAAGTATAGTTGATGTACTCCTACACTTATAAAGCCTTTGCACAAAGTGCAAAGCCAGGAAAATATTATAAGGAGGGTAATAGAGTAATCCTCTTCAGGTGTCCGCTTCTTCTGCCTGCTAGGGAAGCTGGGGGTACTTCCTCCAACTGCATCCTGGAGCCCGATTCCCAGGTGCCTGGGCTGTGTGTGACCTGGCTTTAGGTAGTGCCAGAGGCCCCAACATGTAGAAAAGGAGATCCCCCTATCACCTGCACCATCACCTGCTCCCATATAGGAGATGAGAAACCCCAAAGATAGTACGATTGATTGGTAGTGGTAGGCCCATCTCGATCCTTCTTGAGTAGGTGCTCACAGGCCCATTCATTTTGCAAGAAGAGTTCATCCTTCTCTCTTCTTTCTAAGAACACACCTACTGCATTCAAAGCGATGTTGCCTCTCCATTTTGAGGAATGTGACCCTGGTTCTAGCCCTCAGCTCTTACAGCCTTCAAGGCAAGTGTTCCATCTCTACTGCCCACTAGTTGAATGAGATATAATGATGGGTCCCAAACCCTTCTATGGACCCCATCTCCACTGCCCGTCGTATGTAACAACCTCTCCTCAGGATGCCAACTCTTGGTGTACTGCTTTTAATGGGCCTGCTAGCATGTCTTTAGCTCTGGTCCTGGCTCACCTCCTTTACCCTGCCAACCAGCCATGGCCTCGTAGTCCACTCACTAGTTGCAGTTTCCTGGTTTTCCCATCTACAGTCCACAGGAACCCCAGCAGTGAAGGCTGTGGCTTGGGTTCAGGCCTTGATTGTTCTGGAAAAGCAGCTGATTCCAGACCACAGGCTCCTGCCACCTCTGCATTTACGCCTAGCTCCGATATTACTCTGGTCACGGAATTCTGCCATCTTTGTAGCCTTGTCACCCAGTAAGCACATTACACTGTATGGATTACTAATTAGATTCAGAAAAAAATTTCAACGCTTTTTTGTAGTGTTATATACCATCAAAATACACCACAAAGCACATAATATTCTATGGGTGACAAATTGAATTCAGAAAAAAAATTACAACACACTTTTGAAATGTTATATACTACTGAAATTTAACAGAAAGCATGTAATTGAGTAATTGAACACATAAAAAAATTCAATGCTTTTTTGAACTGTTATATACTGTAACACCAAAATGTACCGCAGATGATGTCATAGTATATGGATGAGTAATTGAAAATAGAAAAATGTTTTAACACTTTTTGGGAGTATTTTACAACACCGAAAGGTACTGCAAAGCAGGTAATACTTTATAGGTGAGTGATTGAATACAGAAAAACGTTTCAATGCTTTTTTGGAGTGTTATATGTAACCGAAATGTACCACAGAGTATGTAATAGTCTATGGATGAGTAATTTAATCCAGAAAAAAAATTATGCTTTTTTGAGTTGTATATAACACCGAAATCTACCACAAAGCATGTAATTCTCTATAGCTGAGTAATTGAATCCAGAATAAATGTTTCAACGCTGTTTGGGAGTGTTAAATAACACTGAAATCTACCACAAAGCATGTAATACTCTATGGGTGAGTAACTGAATCTAGAAAAATGTTTCAACGCTTTTTGTTGTAGTATTATATAATGCTGAAATGTATCACAGAGCACATAATAGTATATGGATAAGCAATTCAATACAGAAAAATGTTTCAACACTTTTTTGGACTGTTGAATAACACAGAAATGTACCACAGAATATGAAATAGTATATTGATGAGTAGAGTTGAGCGAAACAGGTCGGTCAGATTCATAAGTTGCCGACTTTCGCTAAAGTCGAGTTTCGCCGATCGAAACCCGACCATAGCGTGAAATCAACCATGTGGTCGTCGACCCAAGCCCCAAAGTCGGTTTTCCCATAATGGTTGCAGGTGCATTTTTTCAGCCAATGAGCAAGGACGTACACTGTGGGCAACAAGATGATATGGGCAGCTTCCACCACCATCTTAGAGAAGGGCATTGCAGTGATTGGCTTGCTTTGGGCGCGTCATAGTGGCTCTAAAAGCCCTGACCGCCGACCGCCATTTTACTTCTGCCGATGTTAACAGTAGGGAGAGGTTGCTGAAGCTGTTTATCAGTAGGGAAAGAGTTAAGGCAGGAAAGAGCAGTTCTTCTGTGCTTGTGCTGATAGCAATTGTGCTGTATAGTTAGTGGCAGGGGAGGATTTTCTTGGGTGCAGCAGCACTGGTTATTTGGCTGCCTGCTAGTGACAGGGGAGGATTTTCATGTGTGCAGCAGCGCTGGTTACTAGGCTGCCTGCCAGTGACAGGGGAGGATTTTCTTGTGTGCAGCAGCGCTGGTTAGTAGGCTGCCTGCTAGCTGTATTGCTGTGTGTACACTGCTGTGCAGACTGCTTTTTACACAGCACAAATACTTTTATTCTTTTTTTCTGCACAGTTACCGAGCGTTCATTTTTTTCCCTCACCGTATAGAGCTGTATGCTCCTCTTACACTACCATGTACGGGCTGGGATCACGGACAAATACATGCTGACTATCTGTGTGTGACTCCGGAAATATATACGGAGATTTCAATTTTCCAGGATACTATATACACCTGGTATCTTGTGATACAGTACCCTTTTTCTGCTTTTTATATTCTGGTCTAATCCATACTGAGCCTGAGAGCGTCTGTCTGTGACTCCGCAAATATATACGGAGAATTACAATTTTTCCATATACTATATACACTTGGTATCTTGGGATACAGTACCCTTTTTCTGTTTTTTATATTCTGGTCTAATCCATACTGAGCCTGAGAGCATCCGTCTGTGACTCCGCAAATATAAACGAAGATTTCCAATTTTCCCATATACACCTGGTATCTTGTGATACAGTACCCTTTTTCTGCCTTTTATATTCTGGTCAAATCCATACTGAGCCTGAGAGCGTCTGTCTGTCACTCCGCAAATATATACGGAGATTAAGAATATTCCCATAGACTATATACACCTGGTATCTTGTGATACAGTACCCTTTTTCTGCTTTTTATATTCTGGTCTAATCCATACTGTGCCTGAGAACGTCTGTCTGTGACTCTGGGAATATATACGTAGATTTACAATTTTCCCATATGCTATATACACCTGGTATCTTGGGATACAGTACCCTTTTTCTGCTTTTTATATTCTGGTCTAATCCATACTGAGTCTAAGAGCGTCTGTCTGTGACTCTGCAAATATATACGGAGATTTACAATTTTCCCATATACTATATACACCAGGTATCTTGTGATACAGTATCCTTTTTCTGCTTTTATATTCTGGTCTAATCCATACTGAGCCTTACAGCGTCTATGTGTGACTCCGCAAATATATAAGGAGATTAACAATTTTCCCATATACTATTTACAACTGGTATCTTGTGATACAGTACCCTTTTTCTGCTTTTTATATTCTGATCTGATCCATACTGAGCCTGAGAGCGTCTGTCTGTGAATCCGGAAATATAGACGGCGATTTCAGTGTAGCATCCCACTTAAGCGTATGCTCATGTAAACTTTGACGCACATTAAGTATCAGGCGTCTGTAGCGGAGTAGGAAGAGGAGGAGGGAAGCCTTGATGATAGTCAGCCATTGTCTGCTCAAGAAACTGTCCTGGACAACGTGGAGGAAGAAGAGGAAGAGGAGCATGAGGGGGATAATTATTTTGTGCAGGAGGAGGCTTCTCAGGGGGCAAGAGAAAATGTTGGCTTGCCAAGGCCAGGTACAGGGTTTGTGCGCGACTGTAGGGATGTGGATTTGGCAGAAAGAGCTCCTCAACCCACCACTGGCAGTGCATCATTGACACATGGAACATTGGCCCACATGTGTGATTTTGTCTTGCGGATCCTAAAAAGGGATCCCCGCATTGCCAAAATTATGAAGGATGACGACTACTGGTTGGCCAACATCCTCGTTCCACGCTTTAAAAGCAAATTACAGAAGATCATGCCACATGAGAACCTAGAGCTAATATTGGTAAACAAGCAAGCAACTCTGGTAAACCGTTTGTTAGTCATTCCCAGCACACAGCAGCGGTGCAGGTTCTACCATGAGCCGTACTGGGCCAAATGGAAGAGGTGTTCGTGGTGCACACAGCTGAAGTGCATTGGAGACAGGGGTTTCATGACCATGTTGTGGACTGATTTCTCAAGTACCGCTCACACGACTGTTAATACTGAATGGATTGCAACAGTCAGGAGACAGCAGTTGTCAACTATGGTTCAAAATTACCTCTCCTCCCCTATCGATGTTCTCCCTCACAGTTCATTCCCCTTTGACTACTGTGCCTGTAAACTGGACACCTGGCCTGAATTGGCACAATATGCCTTACAGGAGCTCGCTTGCCCTGCTGGTAGTGTGCTATCAGAAAGAGTCTTCAGTGCTGCTGGATCAATCCTGACAGAAAGAAAGACCCGGCTGTCGACCCAAAATGTTGGTGATCTCACCTTCATTAAAATGAACCATGCCTGGGTTTCAAAGGATTTTGTACCACCTTCCCCTGATGACACATAGGTTGCCAGCAAAATGGCTCGCTTTGTACTCCTCTTCCTCCGACTTCTCCAATTCCTCCATTTGCAGCTGCTGAATGTCCAGCCTACACCTCAACATTAGCCAGTTTTTCCACCTCCCTAACTGGGCTGTACCCCCCAGGGCAGGCGTCAGCACCTGGCGCACCCAGGCAAGTGACGGTGCCCTGAGCAGCTGGGGGGGCCCACTCATGGGCGACGGCGCTGGCACAGGGTCGCTCATAGTACGCCGGTGTCTCTGACGGTGGGGGGGCCCACTCGCAATCAGAGACACAGGCGTACTATGAGGGGCCCTTTGCCAGTCCCGTCGCCCAAGAATGGGCCCCCCTGAAGAATGGGCCCCCCTGCTTGCTCAGGCCCCAGCACTTGCGATACTTACCTCCCACTGCTCCACTACTGTGACGTCTTCCGCGTTTTCTGACAGAGACATTCAGGTCAGAGAGCGCAATGACGTCACGTCTGTGCACCTTCTGCCTGAACAGTCACAGTGCAGAGAGTTGGAAGATGGCGACGATGAGGAGTCCAGAGTAGAGCAGTGCCCAGCCAGGAGAGGTATTTCATTTTTTGTATAAATCAAGTTTATTGAGGTAGTTATACACATCAATCATTAATAACAGGAAGAGAAAAGAACATACCTCTTCTACTATCACATGCAAAAAAAAAATTATATAGCAACTATAACTTTTCCCCAGAAAGTCATACATATAAAACAAATGTTGGATGAGCGCCTGAGGTGTTTGCTCATGTAGGCAATTAACACCAGTATTAATTTGTTTATAAATTTTAAAGAAGAAGGTACCTAGACTAAGACTCTAGGTCTACAAAAGAAAAAAGATAGAGAAAAAAAAAAGGGGGAGAGATGGGAAAAGAAAAAAAGAATAAAAAAGAAAAGGGGGAGGGGGAGGATTTTAAGGAGTGGGGTAGGAGATGTGGCTCCACCCAGTAGGTAAACTCATATGACCCATCATTTATGGATCTATCAACCAAGAGTCCAGTTCCGATGATTCTCTAAACATAACCCCGGGGGCCCAAGTGTTATATACGTTTCCTGTGGTACCATTCAGTTGTCCTATCAGCTGTTCCATTCTATATATGTCGTTGAGTTCCATCACCAAATCAGAACGCGAGGGAACCTTTTCCTGTTTCCAAAATCTAGGAATCACGTTCCTGGTAGCAGTGAGAATATGTCTAAGAAAACCTTTCTTAAATCTTGAAATTGAGGAGCTACTCAAGGACAGCAAGGCCACCTCCATTGTGGGTGTAATTTTGGTTATAGACAGCTTGTTGCAGAGATTAAAGGATGCTAAGCACAGTTTCTTTATGGGTGGGCTGTGCCATCAAATGTGTACAAATGAACCTCTATCTTTTAAGCATCTCCAGCATGTATCCGGTGTTGTTGGATAAATTAAGTTTAAATCTGATGGGCATCTGTACCACCTCGACAAGATTTTGTAGCTCCTCTCCTGTGATGTCGAGCAGAGCGATGACCTGAATGTGCATAATAGAATCTTTGTTCTTTCTTCAACTGATAAGGGTCTACCCAAATCATTCTCCCATTTTGAAAAAAATGCTGGGAAATCTATTGATGGGGTCTGCCCTTCTTGGAAGGTTTTGTATATTAAAGCGATAGTGTGATCTGTAGAGTTTGTTGATAAACAAAGAGTCTCAAATGAGAAATATTCTGTATGGATCGGATTGTTTGGCTAATTTAACAATAAAACTCTTTATTTGATCACAAAAGAACCATGCAACTGTTGGCGGCTCCTTGTCCTGGAGAGACCTCATCCCTGTCCTTGTAACATAATCATGGATTATGGGGCATGAAGCTCTACTTTTATGTAGATAAGTGTCTCTTTTTAATCCTGCAGGAAAGGATGGATTGTCATATATAGGAGTTAGGGGCCAGGAGACGAAGAGACTCCCAGCTCTCGACTCCCTCTTTTGATAAATGATATCATGTTTTTGGTGAGGAAGGTTAAAGGTATATCCCGTTCTTCCATCGGGGACCAAATAACTATACGGGAGTCACGTCCATTAAGATAATTTTCTAATGTAACCCATTTTTGGTTGTTTTTATTATGAAACAGATCTAAAATACGTGTACCAATTGCTGCTTGACTATACATAGCAAAATCTGGCAGACTTATTCCCCTTGTTGCTTCGATCTACTTAACAAAAAGTATGAAATACGTGCTCGTTTTTGTGACCAAATAAAACGAGTAATTGCTTTTTTAAGACTTGAGAAAGCGGAGGCAGGTAAATACAAGTGGATTGTTTGGAAATAATATAGGAGATGGGGTAAAAGATCCATTTTAATAGCGCTCACTAGAGATGAGTGACTTTGCCTTTTTTAGGGTCGAGTCTGGTTTCATGAAACCCGACTTTCTCAAAAGTCGAGTCGAACGAAATCCGCCTACTATCGGGAAAAGTCGGGGGTCCGATTGAAACACGAAACCCAATGCAAGTCAATGGGGAAGCAAAATGGGCAGTGAGTGGAGGACAGTAAACACACTTACAGTGCCCATTTCAATGCCAACGACATCAATTCTTATTACTTAAACTTGTCAACCTTAATTTAATTTAGAATAACAGTTACGCATTGAAAACTGGGGGTTATTTGGCTAAAGTTGTGGGGGTGGGTAGAGCTGGCTCCCAGTTTTCATGTGCCCCAGGCCAAAGAGTGGCAGTGGGCCCCTTTAACACATACCACAATTCATGAAGCTTCGATACGGCGCAGAAATATAGGTATAGTACAATGAAAAATACTTCACTTCTTACATGACATGACTGATAACTATGTTAAAATCTACAATAGCTCAAAAACCGGACAGTATATTCCTCCATACAGTATTATGGCCACCACATAGTGCGCCATACAGATTAATGAGCCTCATAAATTGCTCCATACATAATTATTCCCATATAATGTTCCATACAGTGTAGGATGAGCTCCACAAACTGCTCCAATATATGATAGTCCCCATATAATGTGCCATAAAGTATAGGACGGTCCCCATAGAGTAGAATGAGCCCCACATATTGCTCCATACAGTATAATGAGTCGCATATAAAGCTCCATACAGTATATGATGGGCCCCATATATTGCTCCATATAGAATGGGCTTCATATAATGCTCCATACAGAATAGGCCCCATATGTGTCCCATATGATGCTCCATACCCTATATGATGCCCCATAAATAATGAACCCCATATGATTCTCCAGTATATGATGGGCCCCATGGATGATGCTTCAGTGTATGATGGGCCAATAGAATGCTCCATATATAATGGGCCCCATTTATAGTGCTCCAGTGTATAATGGTCTCTGTAAATGCTGCTCCAGTGTCTGTTTTCCCCCTTTTAGAATGCTCCAGTATATGATGGGCCCTATGGATGCTGCTCCAGTGTCTGATCTGTCCCATTTAGAATGCTCCAGTATATGATGGGCCACATGGATGATGCTCCAGTGTCTAATCTGCCCCATTTAGAATGCTCCAGTATATGATGGGCCCCATGGATGATGCTCCAGTGTCTGATCTGCCCCATTTATAATGCTCCAGTATATGATGGGCCCCATGAATGATGCTCCAGTGTATGATGGGCCAATAGAATGCTCCATATATAATGGACCCCATTTATAATGCTCCAGTGTATAATGGTCCCCGTAAATGCTGCTCCAGTGTCTGTTTTCCCCCTTTTAGGATGCTTCAGTATATCATGGGCCCCATGGATGCTGCTCCAGTGTCTGATCTGCCCCATTTAGAATGCTCCAGTATATGATGGGCCCCATGGATGATGCTCCAGTGTATGATGGGCCAATAGAATGCTCCATATATAATGGGCCCAATTTATAAAGCTCCAGTGTGTAATGGACCCCATAAATGCTGCTCCATTATCTGTTTTCCCTCTTTTAGAGTGCTCCAGTATATGATGGGCCCCATGGATCATGCTCCAGTGCTTGATGGGCCAATATAATGCTCCATATATAATGGGCCCCATTTATAATGCTCCAGTGTATAATCGTCCTTGTGAATGCTGCCCCAGTGTCTGTTTTACCCCTTTTAGAATGCTCCAGTATATGATGGGCCCCATGGATGCTGCTCCAGTTTCTGATCTGCCCCATTTAGAATGCTCCTGTATATGATGGGCCCCATGGATGATGCTCTAGTGTATGATGGGCCAATATAATGCTCCATATATAATGGGCCCAATTTATAAAGCTCCAGTGTGTAATGGACCCCGTAAATGCTGCTCCATTATCTGTTTTCCCTCTTTTAGAATGCTCCAGTATATGATGGGCCCCATGGATGATGGGCCAATATAATGCTCCATATATAATGGACCCCATTTATAATGCTCCAGTGTATAATGGTCCCCGTAAATGCTGCTCCAGTGTCTGTTTTCCCCCTTTTAGGATGCTTCAGTATATGATGGGCCCCATGGATGCTGCTCCAGTGTCTGATCTTCCCCATTTAGAATGCTCCAGTATATGATGGGCCCTATGGATGCTGCTCCAGTGTCTGATCTGTCCCATTTAGAATGCTCCAGTATATGATGGGCCACATGGATGATGCTCCAGTGTCTAATCTGCCCCATTTAGAATGCTCCAGTATATGATGGGCCCTATGGATGCTGCTCCAGTGTCTGATCTGTCCCATTTAGAATGCTCCAGTATATGATGGGCCCCATGGATGCTGCTCCAGTGTCTGATCTGCCCCATTTAGAATGCTCCAGTATATGATGGGCCCCATGGATGATGCTCCAGTGTATGATGGGCCAATAGAATGCTCCATATATAATGGGCCCAATTTATAAAGCTCCAGTGTGTAATGGACCCCATAAATGCTGCTCCATTATCTGTTTTCCCTCTTTTAGAGTGCTCCAGTATATGATGGGCCCCATGGATCATGCTCCAGTGCTTGATGGGCCAATATAATGCTCCATATATAATGGGCCCCATTTATAATGCTCCAGTGTATAATCGTCCCTGTGAATGCTGCTCCAGTGTCTGTTTTACCCCTTTTAGAATGCTCCAGTATATGATGGGCCCCATGGATGCTGCTCCAGTTTCTGATCTGCCCCATTTAGAATGCTCCTGTATATGATGGGCCCCATGGATGATGCTCTAGTGTATGATGGGCCAATATAATGCTCCATATATAATGGGCCCAATTTATAAAGCTCCAGTGTGTAATGGACCCCGTAAATGCTGCTCCATTATCTGTTTTCCCTCTTTTAGAATGCTCCAGTATATGATGGGCCCCATGGATGATGGGCCAATATAATGCTCCATATATAATGGACCCCATTTATAATGCTCCAGTGTATAATGGTCCCCTTAAATACTTCTCCAGTGTCTGTTTTCCCCCTTTTAGGATGCTTCAGTATATGATGGGCCCCATGGATGCTGCTCCAGTGTCTGATCTGCCCCATTTAGAATGCTCCAGTATATGATGGGCCCCATGGATGATGCTCCAGTGTCTGATCTCCCCCATTTAGAATGCTCCAGTATATGATGGGTCCCATGGATCATGCTCCTGTGCATGATGGGCCAATATAATGCTCCATATATAATGGGCCCCATTTATAATGCTCCAGTGTATAATCGTCCCCGTGAATGCTGCTCCAGTGTCTGTTTTACCCCTTTTAGAATGCTCCAGTATATGATGGGCCCCATGGAAGCTGCTCCAGTTTCTGATCTGCCCCATTTAGAATGCTCCAGTATATGATGGGCCCCATGGATGATGCTCCAGTGTCTGATCTGCCCCATTTAGAATGCTCCAGTATATGATGGGCCCCATGGATGATGCTCCAGTGTATGATGGACCAATAGAATGCTCCATATATAATGGGCCCAATTTGTAAAGCTCCAGTGTGTTGTGGACCCTGTAAATGCTGCTCCATTATCTGTTTTCCCTCATTTAGAGTGCTCCAGTATATGATGGGCCCCATGGATCATGCTCCAGTGCATGATGGGCCAATATAATGCTCCATATATAATGGGCCCAATTTATAATGCTCCAGTGTATAATCGTCCCCGTGAATGCTGCTCCAGTGTCTGTTTTACCCCTTTTAGAATGCTCCAGTATATGATGGGCCCCATGGATGCTGCTCCAGTTTCTGATCTGCCCCATTTAGAATGCTCCAGTATATGATGGACCCCATGGATGATGCTCTAGTGTCTGATCTGCCCCATTTAGATTGCTCCAGTATATGATGGGCCCCATGGATGATGCGCCAGTGTATGATGGGCCAATAGAATGCTCCATATATAATGGGCCCAATTTATAAAGCTCCAGTGTGTAATGGACCCCGTAAATGCTGCTCCAGTTTCTGTTTTACCCCTTTTAGAATGCTCCAGTATATGATGGGCCCCATGGATGCTGCTCCAGTGTCTTATCTGCCCCATTTAGAATGCTCCATTATATGATGGGCCCCAAGGATGATGCTCCAGTGTCTGATCTGCCCCATTTGGAATGCTCCAGTATATGATGGGCCCCATGGATGATGCTCCAGTGTATGATGGGCCAATAGAATGCTCCATATATAATGGGCCCCATTTATAGTGCTCCAGTGTATAATGGTCCCCGTAAATGCTGCTCCAGTGTCTATTTTCCCCCTTTTAGAATGCTCCAGCATATGATGGGCCCCATGGATGATGCTCCAGTGTATGATGGGCCAATATAATGCTCCATATATATTGGGCCCCATTTATAATGCTCCAGTGTATAATATTCCCCGTAAATGCTGCTCCAGTGTCTGTTTTCCCCCTTTTAGAATGCTCCAGTATATGATGGGCCCCATGGATGCTGCTCCAGTGTCTGATCTGCCCCATTTAGAATGCTCCAGAATATGATGGGCCCCATGGATGATGCTCCAGTGTCTGATCTGCCCCATTTAGAATGCTCCAGTATATGATGGGCTCCATGGATCATACTCCAGTGTATGATGGGCCAATAGAATGCTCCATATATAATGGGCCCCATTTATAATGCTCCAGTGTATAATGGTCCCCGTAAATGCTGCTCCAGTGTCTGTTTTCCCCTTTTAGGATGCTTCAGTATATGATGGGCCCCATGGATGCTGCTCCAGTGTCTGATCTGCCCCATTTATAATGCTCCAGTATATGATACAGTAAAGATGTATATCTTTGTACCGTGTTAGCCAGTAGATAGAAAAATATTTAGAGTTGATAGTCCTCAGTGGTTGATACCTTTTAATGGCTAACTGAAAAGATGGTAACAAATTGCAAGCTTTCGAGACTACTCAGGTCTCTTCATCAGGCTAAACGAATACAAAATCTGAAGAATCACATATTTATACACCACACAGCACAGAAAAAATGCAATAGTCTTACCTATTGCATTTTTTCTGTGCTGTGTGGTGTATAAATATGTGATTCTTCAGATTTTATATTCGTTTAGCCTGATGAAGAGACCTGAGTAGTCTCGAAAGCTTGCAATTTGTTACCATCTTTTCAGTTAGCCATTAAAAGGTATCAACCACTGAGGACTCTCAACTCTAAATATTTTTCCAGTATATGATGGGCCCCATGGATGCTGCTCCAGTTTCTGATCTGCCCCATTTAGAATGCTCCACTATATGATGGGCCCCATGGATGATGCTCCAGTGTCTGATCTGCCCCATTTAGAATGCTCCAGAATATGATGGGCCCCATGGATGATGCTCCAGTGTATGATGGGCCAATAGAATGCTCCATATATATTGGGCCCAATTTATAAAGCTCCAGTGTGTAATGGACCCCGTAAATACTGCTCCATTATCTGTTTTCCCCCTTTTCGAATGCTCCAGTATATGATGGGCCCCATGGATGCTGCTCCAGTGTCTGATCTGCCCCATTTAGAATGCTCCAGTATATGATGGGCCCCATGGATAATGCTCCAGTGTCTGATCTGCCCCATTTAGAATGCTCCGGTATGTGATGGGCGTCTCCGCAGCCTTTTTGGAGAACACATCTACATAGGACCAATAGCACTTGGGCAGGGAAGTGAGATCTGCGGGTATCCCTGTAGTAGCAACCTGAACACACTCCCTGACACATCTACTTCTACAAGACTCACTCCAACCCCGTATCTTCCCAGAGGACCACTCAATATGTGGGGAGTGAAGACGAAGCCAGGGTACTCCCAGCAGAGCATCATCTATACCCTCAGGAAGGACAAAAAAAGAAATAATCTCCTGATGGGAAAGAGACATAGCTAATGTGAGAGGGATTGTTTGATGTGTGATCTGTGAGGGCAGTATGGAGCCATTCACCACTCGAACAGTCACTGGTTTGGCGAGCATCACCTGAGGTATTGTGTTGCGGAGAGCAAAAGCAGAGGACATAAAGTTCCCCTCTGCTCCAGAATCCACACAACGCTCTATTGTTAGAGTGGATGGACCAAAAGAGATTGTCCCTTTAAAGGACAGCTTGGAGGTGAATGCTGCTGACTCTAGTGAACCTCCTCCCATGGTCACTAGACGCGAACATGTTCCCGATCGCTGGGGACATCTATTGGCATAATGTCCTAACTGCAGACAATTGTTACAAACCACAGGCCGAGACTTAGGTCCTGTTCAAACAACCTCCATGAACTCCGGGGAGTCGGGCGCCTGAATGGGAGATTCTAGAGGTTTGGCAAAGGTGGGAGCTAGCCGAAACCTCCGTCTACACTGGGCCCGCTCCAACCTCCGCTCGTGAGAGCGAAGGTCGATGCAGGTAGATATGGAGATAAGCTTCTCCAGTGAGGTAGGAATCTCCCTGGTGGCCAAGGCGTCCTTTACATGGTCAGCCAGACCTCTCCAGTATACCGGTATAAGAACCTTATCCGGCCACTCTAACTCGGAGGCCAGAGTTCGAAATTGGACTGAAAACTGACTGAACAAGCTCGAACCCTGTGACATTGCCAGCAGTTGGAGCGCTGAATCGTGGGTGACCTGAGGGCCTCAAAAAACATTTTTAAGAGCCTCCAGAAACCGAGGAGCACTCCGCACCACGCGATCGTCATGCTCCCACAGCGGCGTTGCCCATTCCAAAACTCTACCTGACAGAAGTGACACTATGAAACCCACTTGTGACCGCTCTGTGGGAAAACGTGCAGCCAGAAGCTCGAGTTGTATAGAGCACTGACTCACGAATCCCCGACAATGTTTGCCGTCACCAGAAAACTTGTCTGGAATCGGAAGATGGGATAAGGTCGGAGCAGAGGTGTTGGAGGAAAAACTGGCTGCCGCTGTGCTAGCAGCCTGAACAGCGACTGCGGTCACATCCACAGCTGACGTGCGCTCGAGAGCCACCAACCTACCCTCCAGCTGCTGGATGAACTGCCGTAGGCACTGGTCATCCGCAATTTTACTAGCCAGACCCTGGCGCTAGTATTATGTTAGAGTCTGCGGAACGCACCTAATAGATATTGTAGAGAGGTGCGTTCGCAGCCCGGGGTCCACCGTGCAGGTGAAGCCCGCTGCTAGTAAGATGGCGAAAGTAGCTAACTCTGTTATCCTGCAGAGTCGCTAAAATAAGCGCCATAGCGCGCTGTGGCAGTTAGTGCGAACTCTGTTAATCCCCAGAGCTGCTAAAGGGAATGCCACAGCGCTATATGGCGATAAGTGCGAACTCACTTAGCTTCAGTGAGCCGCAAAGCAAAACGCTAGGGCGCTGAACCAGCGTTATAAAACAAACCCTGTTTCGTCAGAGCCGCAGAGAAAAGACTGTGCCCTGTTAGATTCACAGGGAACACAGATGACTCACAGAGCCACTGTAACAAAGACTGTGTCCTGTTAGACTCACAGGGAACACAGATGACTGCTAAGCGGATTGCAGTCTGAGGTCATGCAGTCAGAACACAAGCAACAATCTCCTCACCGGAGTAGCCGGTATTCTAATGGCGTTTTCAGCCGAGCCTGAACACGTGCATACAATCTCCTCACCGGAGGTGCCGGTATTCTAGGGGCTTATTTCAGCCAGACCTAACCACATGCATACATGACCTCACTGGCGCAAGCATGTAACAGATTTGATACTAGCGCATGGCAGCCCAGTCATGCCACCCTTTTATCTCCAATGAGAGATCTTACCTTGGGCATGCTCAGAAGGGGAAACGCAGGACTTCATCCTAAAGACGTCTGCTCCAGCACTGGCTATAATAGAAGATACACGAGGGGCAGCAGCAAGTCTCTGCACAGTATTGGAATGGGCAAGACGCTGGGACCGACATCTCTGGTGAGCAGGCTCCACTGCGGCTGGAGACGGATGGGGGACCGCAGCGGGAATGGCTCGAGATTCCCCTTGTGCAGCATTGGGAAATCGAACCCTAACACAGAACACAATCAATAATCTCCTCACCGGAGTAGCCGGTATTCTAATGGCGTTTTCAGCCGAGCCCTGAACACGTGCATTCAATCTCCTCACCGGAGGTGACGGTATTCTAGGGGCTTATTTCAGCCAGACCTAACCACATGCATACATGACCATACTGGCGCAAGCACGTAACGGATTTGATACTAGCGCATGGCGGCCCAGCCATGCCACCCTTTTATAGTAGCAACTGCAGGACCTACCAGAAAAGGACCAATATAAAACCATTCCAGAACACATGAAGTTTCAGGACCTTCCTGGCGGACCAATGGGAGTCGCTGCTGTAACTGAGCATGTGACCCCTGATCTTCAATGGGAGATCTTGCCCTGGGCATGCTCAGATGGAGAAAGCAGAGACTTAGTTCCTGAACTGCCTGCTCCAGCACTGGTTATAATTAGTGTTGAGCGATACGATACTGCAAATATCGGGTATCGGCCGATATTAGCTGTATCGGCCTTTCGATTCCGAGTACCGATATTTTCGTCATATCGGATACCGGAATCGGATTTGTCACTGTCACTGTGAGTGTCCGTCGGTCGGGTCTGTCAGGAGTCAGCGGCACTTACCTGGCAGAAGATCTCCGGCGGTCACGTCCTGGACTGCTTGATGGCCGCCATTATCTTCTCCCTGGCGGTCACATGCAGTTTTTCGCGATAACTGCAGTGACTGCAGGGTAATCCCGGCCGTAAACCAGTCCGATGACGTCACCGCCGGGGAAGCAGGTAATCAGCTGTGCTGCGCCGGGATGACAGGCTCTGCCTGTCATTCTGATGTAGCAGAGCTGGATCGTCGTGGGACACTCGTTACTATGGACTGCGTCGGACAGGTGGTATACTACTGTTTTTTTTTTTCTTTTTTTTTATAGGAGATCGATGGCGTCGCAGGATGAGACTGTAATAAAAGTAATGAAAACTGTGTTGTGTTTTTTATTAAATTAAAAAATTTTTTTATGAACATTCACCCGTCCGGGTACATCAACAATTTAACTATTTACATACAGGGACCCTGTCCGGGTTATTTATAATTCTTTGGCAGGGGTGTTCCAGGTACCACCTGGTACTCTTCTGATGCTTGCCAAACATCCGAGACACCAAGGACCACCAGGACCTGATGACGTCGTGTGGTCTGTACAGTCAAGTCGTGACCCGCTATCTGTGTCTGTGTGGCCACCTCTTTCATCTCCCTCCGGGTCTGGAGCCCTATGTCCCGGACTGAATGAACCCCAGGGGGCCTAACAGGCGCCGGGTATGGGCCAGCTATAGTTATCATGTCCATAGCTGGGGCTGCTGAGGAGACCACTGAGGGAGGCTGGGGAGATTTACGGCGTGGGGTGGGCACTTGTGCAGAGGCCTGGATGTGGGAGGCTGAAGGCTCCGAGGGTCTCACAGGTTCCTGACACTCTGGGGAGTTGGGGTCGCACCTGGTAACATTTAGGGCGTACCATCCATTGTAACCCCAGTGTCGGGTGTAAGTCACCAAGTCTCCTGGCAACAGGTCCCTCCCCGGGTGTCCTTCTGGGAGGTGAGTCTCCACGTCCCGCCGGGTTACAAAAACTTCTAAATAAAGTCCAGGCTCCTGGATGAAGCCCCAACCACCTTTCAATTTAAAGCTCCGTACTGCACCCTTACGCCGCGGCTCCCTCAGGGTTCCTTTATCTTTTCTCATCCGGTCCTTATCTGCCCGGTCCTTCTCCAGGTTACGTTGCCGAAGCTTTTGGGATTCTCGCTGCTCCCTTTGTCGCTCTGCTTCCCGCTCCCAACGTCTCCACTCTTCCTCCTGACGCCGGTTGTAATTCTCCTCCACCAGCATCTCCATGTCTCCACCATCAAACTGCAGCTTACGATGTCCGGTTTGCGGCAGCTCTCCTGGCGCCCGACAGTCCTGGCGGCGCTCACCTGCGGAGGAAGCAGCCGGCTCTGGAACAGATGACAGTCGGGGCTCCGGTACAGACAGGTAGACCTCTGGTGCCTGCGCGGCCTCCTCCATGATGACGGGTGTCGCTTCTTCTGTCTCAGCGACGGGGGCAGACAGCGGGATCTGGGGTGCTGCCGGTGCAGAGTTTTTTGCAGGAACGGGTGCCTCCACTGCGACAACGTCAACCGGATCACATTGCAAGGGCTGGGATGCCCGCACGGGCTCCTCTACTAGAACGGGTGCCTCACCTTCCGGTACAGACACTTCAGGTAAGAGGGATTGGCGCCGCTCCAAGTTTAGTTTTAGGGCACGCCAGCTGGCTTCCATCCTGGCGACCTCCTCCCGGTGCTGGGCCAGGCCTCTTAGGGTATCCTCCGCTTCTTGCAGCGTAGGAGGGTTTCCAGGCCGGGTGCCCAACGGTGGTTCCGTGGCGATCGGGTCGCTTCCGTGGGGGGAGAGCTCTGACTGCTCCATCCCTTCACACTTCTGCTCGTGTCCATTAGCCATCTCTGCCAAGTCACATGTGTCATTAGCATCTGGAGGGGGCCCCTCTTTTGTAGGGAGGCGGGACCTTCATGTTAGTTTCCGCACACTGAGGAGGATGAGGAGGCGGAACTGAAGAGCTGTGGGGCACGATCTTACATTGCAGTACCATTTAGAGTGGTCGGCCATCGTTTTCGCGCCACTGAGTGAGTGTACACCCACGAAGAGCACGCCCTTCTTCTTCACCAGTGCCTCGTCGTGACGCAGATATGGCGGAAAAATGGCAAATACATTCTCTGATGATTTTAGCAATTCTCAAGCACAAAACCAGTTCAATTCAGGCACACAGGACTCACTTATAGAGAGCTACAGAATCCTGTTCGTGACGCCCAAGTTGAGTCGCACAGAGCCAGAGGTTTTGGGGGTACTCGGCACCGAGCCCGTCGACTTCTATGGGGTATGTCACGGCTTTACCCGGCAATTGAATCAGAGTCTATTTTACTATGTAGAAGTGTATAAACTATAAATATATGTATATATATATGTCACAATGACATGTATATATATATATATATCTGTATTCTATGTATGTATATTTTGTGTTTACAACGAAAGAAAGTGTTTTTTTAGTTGCGATATTTTGTTCCCATAGACTTACATGGGACTTCCGGTATCGGAATCGGATATCGACGATATTTAGTGATATCGGCGATACCATTCCGATACGATATTTTTAGATATCGAGCAGTATCGCTCAACACTAGTTATAATAGAGGAACCAGGAAAGACTGCAACAAGCCTCTGCACAGTGTTAAACTGGGCGAGACGCTGGGACCGAAGTCTCTGCTGAGCAGGCTCCACTGCGGCTGGAGATGGATGGGGGACCGCATCGGGACTGGCTCGAGATTCCCCTTGTGCAGCAGTGGGAACTCGATTCCTAACATTACCCCCCATTCTAGGGCCCCCCGTTCTTTGGGCCTCGCTACGTTCAAAGGCAGCGATGAGCTGCAGAGCTTGAATATGCTCGGCAGGCTCCCAGGACCTATCCTCAGGACCATAACCCCTCCAATCCACCAAATAAAATTTTTTGCCCCGTACCACCTTGCACCCAACAATGGCGTTCACCTTATGATTGTCAGTAGATGAACCCGACGTCCCGGCAGATGACTCAGAAAACCGCGAAATGGCCACGGGTTTCAGGAGGGACATGTGAAAGGTGTCGGTGATACCAAGGCGAGGCGGAAGGGCTAGGCGGTAAACCACCGGGTTCACCTGCTCAAGGACTTTAAAGGGACCCAAAAAGCGAGGTGCCAACTTGGTGGACTCTACACGTAGCCTGATGTTTTCTGGTCGGTTATCAACCAGATGATGGTGCAGCCCCGAGACTTGGGTAAGCCCACCACAAAATCCATCCCGACTATCTCCCAAGGCCTGTCTGCCACCGGTAAAGGGAACAGTAGCCCTGCTGGCCGTTGTCGAGGGGACTTATTCTTGGCGCAGGAAACGCACGCCTGAACGTATTCCCTGATGTCACGGACCATATGTGGCCACCAGTATGTCCTCGCCAGCAACTCCGATGTCCTCTTTGTCCCAAAATGTCCACCCACCCTGGACGAATGTGCCCAGGAGAGTACCTCCGGTCGCAAATTGGTGGGCACAAAAGTCTTGCCCGTAGGCACAGACTGAAGTGATACCGGGGCCACCGTTCTTAGGCTCTCTGAGCGAGACAGATTGTCGGCACGAATGTTCTTCTCACCGGAGAGGAAATGGAGGGTGAAATGGAACCGGGAGAAAAACAAGGACCATCTGGCCTGGCGAGAATTTAGGCAATCTGTAAATAAACTAAGTTTTTGTGGTCAGTAAAAACTTGAATGGGAAAACGAGCCCCCTCCAGGAGATGTCTCCACTTGGAAAAGGCCAACTTCATGGCTTGTAACTCCCTGTCCCCAATGGAATAATTCCTCTCCGCTGGTGTGAAGGTCTTGGAAAAGAAGAAGCAAGGATGCTTCCGACCTTGAGCATCCTTTTGGAAGAGGACTGCTCCAGCACCAATGGATGAGGCATCTACCTCCAATATAAAAGGCTTATCAACATCGGGGCGATGTAAGATGGGAGCGCTAACAAAATGAGATTTAACTGAAGTAAGGGCCTTGGAGACCTCCTCTGACCATAACTTGGGATTGACTCACTTCTTGGTGAGGGCTACCAAGGGAGCTACCAGAATAGAGAAGTGGGGAATGAATTGGTGATAGTAGTTAATGAACCCCATAAAACGCTGCACCGCTTTAAGAGAGTGGGGTTCTTGCCAATCCATTACCGACTGTAGTTTGGCAGGATCCATAGCCAATGCCTGCGCGGAGCTGATATACTCCAGGAAAGGTAAAGACTCCTGCTCAAACACGCACTTCTCCAATTTTGCATATAGGGAATTTGCCTGCAAGAGGTCGAAAACCTTGCAGACATCTCTCCGATGGGAATCTATATCTGGAGAAAAGATGAGAATGTCGTCCAGATAGACTACCACAGAGGTGGCAAGCATTTCCCGGAAGATGTCATTTACAAAGTCTTGGAATATGGCTGGAGCATTACAGAGCCCGAAGGGAATCACCAAGTATTCGTAATGCCCGTCCCTGGTGTTGAATGCAGTCTTCCATTCGTCCCCCTCACGGATGCGAATCAGGTTATACGCACCCCGCAGATCTAACTTGGTAAATACCCTAGCTCCCCGAAGCCTATCAAAGAGCTCAGAGATCAGTGGCAAAGGGTGTTTATTTTTCACGGTGATAGCGTTAAGACCCCTATAGTCTATACACGGATGTAACTTTTCGTTCTTCTGCATGAAGAAGAACCCCGCTCCCGCTGGTGATACAGACTTCCTAATGAATCCTCTTGCCAAGTTCTCCTGAATATATTGGAACATAGCCTCCGTTTCAGGGATAGAGAGGGGATAAACCCTTCCCCTAGGAGGTTCAGCTCCAGGCAAGAGATCGATAGGACAGTCGTAGGGGCGATGAGGTGGAAGAGTCTCTGCAGCTCTCTTGGAGAATACGTCTGCGTAAGACAATTAAACCTTGGGAATCGGAGTGAGGTCTAAGGGTATCTCTGTGGTGGTGACCAGAACGCTGTCCCTAACGCATCTGCCTTTACATGATTCACCCCAACCCAAAATTCTCCCAGAAGACCACTCAATATGGGAGAGAGTGGTGGCGGAGCCAGAGTAATCCCAACAGAACCTCGTCCAATCTTTCAGGAAGGACAAAAAGAGATACATTCTCCTGATGGGACGGCGACTCAGACAGGGGAAGAGGGACAGTCTGATGGGTGATTGGTGAGGACAGAATTAATCCATTTACCACTCTAACCGACACTGGCTCGTTGAGCTTCACCAGGGGTATGTTGTGGCGAGAAGCAAAGGTGGAAGACACAAAATTTCCCTCTGCCCCAGTGTTAGGGTTCGAGTTCCCGCTGCTGCACAAGGGGAGTCTCGAACCAGTCCCGTTCCGGTCCCCCATCCATCTCTGGACGCAGTGGAGCTGCTCAGCAAAGACGTCGGTCCCAGCATCTCGCCCGGTCTAATACTGTGCTGAGACTTGCTGCTGCCTCTTCAGGTTCTGCTATTGTAGCCAGTACTGGTCAGCGGCGAGCAGACGTCTTTAGGACTAAGTCCTTTGTTGCTTCATTTGAGTGTGCCCAGAGCAAGATCTCCCATTGGAGATCAGGGGTCACATGCTCAGATACAGCTGCCACTCCTATTGGTCCTTCAGGAAGGTCCTTTGGCTGTTGATGTTCTGAAGCAGCTTCCCATTGGTCCTTCCTGGAAGGTCTTTTTCTCGTGG
This sequence comes from Oophaga sylvatica, assembly GCA_033576555.1. Taxonomy (NCBI): domain Eukaryota; kingdom Metazoa; phylum Chordata; class Amphibia; order Anura; family Dendrobatidae; genus Oophaga; species Oophaga sylvatica. Next base: position 45,501 of record JARQOD010005779.1, read on the forward strand.
CTAGTGTTGAGCGATACGATACTGCAAATATCGGGTATCGGCCGATATTAGCTGTATCGGCCTTTCGATTCCGAATACCGATATTTTCGTCATATCGAATACCGGAATCGGATTTGTCACTGTCACTGTCTGTGTCCGTCGGTCGGGTCTGTCACTGTCAGTGTCCGTCGGTCGGGTCTGTCAGGAGTCAGCGGCACTTACCTGGCAGAAGATCTCCGGCGGTCACGGCCTGGACTGCTTCATGGCCGCCATCCTCTTCTCCCCGGCGGTCACATGCAGTTTCTCGCGATAACTGCAGTGACTGCTGGGTAATCCTGGCCGTAAAGCAGTCAGTCCAATGACGTCACCGCCGGGGAAGCAGGTAATCAGCTGTGCTGCGTCGCGATGACAGGCTCTGCCTGTCATTGCGATGTAGCAGAGCTGTATCGTCGTGGGACTGTCGTTACTATGGACTGCGTCGGACAGGTGGTATACTGTTGGTTTTTTTTTTTTTCTTTTTTTACAGGAGATCGATGGCGTCGCAGGAATGAGAGTACAATAAAAGAAATGAAAAGTGTGTTGTCTCTTTTATTTCATTAAAATACTTTTTTCTTGCTTTGTCTTTTTTTTATGCATTTAATAACTTTGGGATTAATAATGGATCGGTGTCTTATTGTCGCCTCTCCATTATTAACCGGGCTTATTGTCACCGTCTAATCAACGGTGACATTAACCCCTTATTACCCC
>JARQOD010005780.1:8145-46224 GCA_033576555.1 Oophaga sylvatica
CAACAATATAAGCTATGTAAAACTCTTTCAGGTCTTATGTTAAAAAAAAAAAAAAGTTCAGTATTTCAAAATATAAGGGGGTATAGCTCAGTGGTAGAGCATTTGACTGCAGATCAAGAAATCCTTGGTTCAACTCCGAGTGCCCCCAGAAAATACATTTTCAACAGATTAATACATGCTTTCTTGCCTATATATTAAGGCAAGCTTTAGAACCATATGAGGTTGAGTTCATGTTGATGTGCTTTCTTTATAAGAATACTGCTTAAGAAATGCAGCAAAAAGTTTGAGAAATTTTGCCTGTAAAGAATTCTACAAAAGATACATAAAGCACATTAGAAGACTCTAAAACTAAAAATTGACTTTTAAAATACAAAATCCTGAGTGTTTCTCTGCACTTTTTGCATTACTTAATTGCTTTTAAGAGACAAAAATGCAGATCAAAGTAAAAAAGTCACAACAATATAAGCTATGTAAAACTCTTTCAGGTCTTATGTTAAAAAAAAAAAAAAGAGTTTAGTATTTCAAAATATAAGGGGGAAGTACAGACTAAAATATAACTTTTAATAACTGCCTTTATAAAAAACGAATAATTCGTTCAGAAATTATCAACAACCAATAAGTGTATCCTAACCACCAATAACTTGTGAACAAACAAAAATTATTAAAACCGTCAGTATAACAGACTTGACCTGTTAACACAATGGGATAAATAGAGGATAGAACTGTGCAGAAACTATCCACAATATTCAATATATCAGATAGCTATATGTACCTTTTTTGCTTCATAAATTGCACATCTCAATATACAGAACAGTCTTACCATATGTTGATATCCACTGTATATTTGTATATGGGGGAGGCTTCTTAAACATCGCCATACATTACCCCAAACCATGTGGACACATATGACCAAAAGGACTGACAGTCTCCCAACGCATTTCTCTGGCTAGATCATTAGGGGAGAGTTATGCCATTTTTGTCAGCTGTTAAGGTAGATGTCACCCGCAAAGCTTGTGCAGACTGTTACACGGGTGCACGTGTCCGAACCACGTGCGTTCTTAAATAGAACGCTATAGCGGTCGCAAAGTGACGTCACATCCTGTGCGTTCTCATTAGCGACGTAGTATCCTGTGCGCTATTCTCTGGAACGCATAAATGGAACGCAAACTATCAAACAGGTGCACGCCAATGAATCACATGGGTTCCAATATAGAACGCTCAAAAGACGTCACATCCCATGCGCTCTCCATAGTGACGTAATCTCTTATGCGCTCCTCAGCTAGACCGCATGAGTGGAACGCAAAATATCAAATAGGTGCACACAAATAGTCATATGGGTTCCAATACGAAACGCTAAACTTAACGTCATATCCCATGCGACATAATATCTTATTCGCTTCCCATGTGGAACGCATGTATGGAACGCACAGGTCATATCAAAAATTCCAATATGTTCAGCGTTCATGTGAATCCTCAGGTGATGTCACATTATAGACATCGCACCAAAATAGATATAGAGATAATGACATCCCATTCTTTCATATGACATAATCGTAAAATGCTTTCAATGCTGATCTATAATTTTCACAAAATTCTTGGGATATTCCACAAGTTCCAAAAGAGATCACTATCAGTTCAATCACAATAATCCTGGGGCATCAAACATAATTCACAATATATCACCATATACTTAGATATATAATTCAAATTAGGAAATTGATAAAAGATCACAATATATCCTTCAATATTTTCTTTCTTATACGAACAGTATTATTATAGGGGAATTTTTTTTTTTTTTTTTAAATGCCCTCCTATTCAACCCCACTAGTGTAGATCTTTGTTCATAATATAATGGGTTGTATCTCACTTAATTTACCTTTGGGTCTCAATGAAATCTTAACATATAGTTGCTTTGTATGAATCCAGATATTCTCTCCTCCCAATATTGACCTCCCCTCCTTGCCCTCTTCTTCTTCCATGTATCCCTTTACTATTGATGTAATCTCTATTTCCACACCTATTCTAGGCTTAGATTAGGGTGTTATAGGGTAATATAGGGCCAGCCCCCGAGGAGTGGGGGCGCCAAATTTCGTATCTTCTTAGGGTGCCAACCTCCACGGTCAGGTAGGGTACACCAGGTCTGATAGGGATTAGTGTTGAGCGATACTGCTCGATATCTAAAAATATCGGATCGGAATGGTATTGCCGATATCACTAAATATCGGCGATATCCGATTCCGATACCGGAAGTCCCATGTAAGTCTATGGGAACCAAATATCGACATTAAAAAAAAACCATTCTTGCCTTGTTGGTTAATTGTACATGAAGGAAAACAACAAAGTAATGTAGAATGTATTGGGGGAGGTTGAGGAGACAATAAAGGCATACATGTTTAACCCAAAGCATTGGAATAGCATTAATATATATTTTTTTGGAAATACGTTTGGATTGACGAACAAATTGACAATGTTGTTAACCTTTTTTCTATTTTGGCAAATATGTATGTTTCACAACTTCCATGCTCTTCACCTTTTTAACTTTTGCCAGTGCCACACTTTCTCCTTCATAATCTTCAGCAGCATCATCTTTCTCATCAAATTATTCTTCATCTTCACCTTCTTAATCTTCTTCTTAAACTTCTTGCTATTCATGTTTTTGTTTACATTACTCATATTGTTATTATTAAACTATTAATCTTCTTCATATTCAAATTCTTCATCTTCTTCCTCTTCATCTTCTTCATCATATTCTTATTTGTGACAGAGATTCCTGTACTTGTAATCTGTAAAAGTATGAATTTTTCATTCTTCCGTTCTTGCTGTCACAAAAGATTTAAATTACAACAGTATTTGTCCGTGTTCAGTTTAGCCTGCAGCAGCAGGCATTGTCCAGGGGCACCACGAGGAGGAACGGACTCACCCCCATACACTGCTTAGTCTTCTTCTGCTTATAATTTAGAGCATATATTTTGCTCTTCATTTTGGTCTTATACTTCATGTTCTTCTGCTTTTTGATCTTCTGCTTATTGTTCTTCTGTCTCTTGTTCTGTATCTTGTAGTTTGTCTTAACCTTCTTTGTCCTGTTGGTGATCTTCTTCTGGGTAATCTTTTATTTTTTCTTTGTGATGGTGTTCAGGCTGGTTGGCTTCATGCTCGTCGTCCTTGTTGTCGTCATCTTCTTCTGGGTGGTCTTTAAGGTCGTCTAATTTCCGAGAACCAGCTGACGTTACTGGAACCCGGACGGGTATCAGATGGAGCAAGAGACAATGGAAGTAACGAGGACCAGCTGACTGTTCTGGAACCCGGAGGGGCAGCAGAAGGAAAAGAGGCAATGTCACAACCGAGTACCAGCTGACGTTACTGTGACACGGTTACTAAGCAGGAGGTACCTGTGCTCCAAAGCACTACCAAGGACCAGCAGACGTTGCTGGAACTCGTATACGGAGATGGAGGCACCTAGGCCAAAGGCACTGGGGAGAACCAGTTGACGGTACTGGACCCGGACGGGTAGCAGAAGGAAAAGAGGCAATGTCACAACCGAGTACCAGCTGACGTTACTGTGACACGGTTACTAAGCAGGAGGTACCTGTGCTCCAAAGCACTACCAAGGACCAGCAGACGTTGGTGGAACTCGGATACGGAGATGGAGGCACCTAGGCCAAAGGCACTGGGGAGAACCAGTTGACGGTACTGGACCCCGGATGGGTAGCAGAACGCACCCATGAAAATGTAAGTTGACAGGACGCAAGCCGTCCGCAGTTACCGAATCACACAGTCTACAGTGGGTGCTTGTCCTATTGTCACAGTGGAAACAGCCTTTATTTACATATCCCACAGCACACATAGGAATCACCTAAACTGCAGGCACCATAGAGTCGGCTAACCCGAATGCAACACGACAGCACAACTTATTGGAGGATAATTGACGTTCACACTGCCAGGAAACAGCTGTCGTGCTGTAACCAGGCTGGCCAGGAGTCAGTACCCCTGCCAATTACTTACGAGCCACAAATGGCGGTGTTGTAGCCCAGGGAGTAGAGTTCAGGTGGTAGAAAGATGAACATAACAGGAGACATGGAAAACGTTGACAAACAGTTATTTAATCTGAAAACGGACAGGCAAATTCAGGTGAGATCCATGCCTTGTTCATTTTCAGAAAAGTAAGCCGGTCTACATTCTCTGAGGATAGTCGCATGCGACGGTCTGTTACTACACCACCTGCAGCACTAAAGACGCGCTCAGATAATACACTGGCAGCAGGGCAAGCCAGCACCTCCAATGCATACTGGCTAAGCTCTGGCCATGTATCCAACTTAGAGACCCAAAATTTGAAAGGGGAAGAGGCATCTGGGAGTACACTTAGAGGGAAAGCCAAGTAGTCTGTCACCATCTTACGGAAACGTTTCTTCCTGGTGACTGGGGCTGTCTCGGATGGTGTAGACTTTGCTGGCGCTGTCACAAAACTTCGCCACATTTGTAACATGCAGCTCTTGCCCTGTGCAGAGGCGCTGCTTGTGCTCCCTCTTGTTGTAGAGGTGTCTACACTGCCTCGACGCACAGAGCTGCTTTGTAAAGCAGTAGCAGAAGCAGCTCTCTCGGCTGGAATGTACAACAGTATGGATTGCACCAGTGTGTCTTGGTACTCCTGCATTTTACGGTCCCGGTTCACCGGTGTGATGAGGGTTTGTAAGTTGTCCCGGTAGCGAGGGTCTAGGAGGGTGTACACCCAATAATCTGACGTGGTGAGAATGTGGGCGATGCGGCGGTTGTTTCTCAGGCACTGAAGCATGAAATCAACCATGTGCTGCAGACTCCCAACTGGCCAACAAAGGCTGTCCTCTGGAAGAGGCGTCATCTCTGCCTCCTCTGCATCACCCCACCCTCGCTCTACATACTGACTAGAGCGTTGTGTACCTCCCTCTGTAGGGATTTCTTCCTCCTCCATTGACTCCTCCTCCTCCTCATCCTCCTCACAAAGTGAGCCCTGCCCAGCCCTTTGTGAGGAACCACGTTGCGCTGACTGTCCTGAAGGTAATTGAATTTGTGACTCCTCATCCTCCACCTCTTCCAAAACCTCTTCCTTTAGTGCTTTCAGTGATTTCTGAAGCAGGCAGATAAGGGGGACAGTCATGCTGACTAGTGCATCATCTGCACTCGCCATCCGCGTTGAGACATCAAACGCACGCAAAACGTCGCAGATGTCCTTCATAGAGGCCCACTCAGTAGTGGTGAAGTGTGAACGGCGCAAATTGCGAGTTGATTGCGCCTGTTGCAGCTGATACTTCATTACTGCTGGCTGCTGCTCACACAACCGCTCCAACATATGTAACGTGGAATTCCACCTGGTGGGTACGTCACATATGATGCGATGTTCAGGAAGGCGAAATCTGACTTGCAGAGCTGCAATGCGCGATCTGGCCATGCTGGAACGTCGCAAGTGAGCGCACTCTAGGCGGACCTTGTGCAGCAGTGCATCAAGATCCGGATAGTCCCTCAAAAAACTCTGCACAACCATGTTGAGCACATGTGCCAGACATGGTATGTGAGTGAGGTTGCCAAGGCCCAGAGCTGCCACCAGATTTCGGCCATTGTCACACACTACCAAGCCTGGCTGGAGATTAGCTGACAAAAAACACACGTCGCTCTCCTGCTTGATGGCATCCCAGAGCTCCTGCGCTGTGTGGCTTCGATTCCCCATGGAAATTAATTTCAGGACGGCCTGTTGACGTTTGGCCACGGCTGTGCTCATATCGGTCGCAACAGGTAAGCGTTCACGGGTCCATGTGGAGGTATACCGTGACGGCTCGTGCAGCGATGATTCTGAGGAACTGGAGTAGGAGGAGGAATCAATGTGTACACACTGGATTCCTGCAATCCTTGGAGTTGGCAGAACACGTACAGCGCCACTGGCAAGATCTGTACCTGGCTCCACAACATTGACCCAATGGGCAGTGAGGGAAAGGTATCGTCCCTGGCCATGGGTACTGGTCCACGCATCGGTGGTCAGGTGGACCCTGCTACTGACGGCGTTTAGTAGCGCATGTTTAATGTTTCCCTCGACATGTTTTTGCAGAGCAGGGACGGCTTGCCTGCTGAAATAAAATCGGCTTGGCACATTATATTGTGGGACTGCCAATGCCATTAAGTTCCTGAAACTGTCAGTCTCCACCAGCCTGAATGACAGCATTTCAAGGGACAGGAGTTTTGCAATGCCAGCATTTAGAGCCTGTGCTCGTGGATGGTTTGCCGAGTATGGCCGTCTTTTATCCCATGCCTGTGGTACCGATGGCTGTTTTGTGGCCTGGGAGTGTGACGATGACTGTGAACTTGCTGCTGTGGGTGGAATAACAGTTTGTCTATGGACAACAGTGACCGAGGTTCTTCCATGGAGATCCTGTGAGGAAGCCGAACCAGGTGTGTGTGAGCTGGAGGTAGAGGCTCCAACACGACCTGAAGATGTAGTGTCAGGAGTCGAACTCAGTGCCTCTTGTCCACTGGCCAGCAGCTCTACCATCTGAGCTATTCTGCTGGCTGCAAAGTTCCTTGCTGAACCCAGATACCATTGACTGTTCTTCCTGATTGGCTACACCTAGTGCTCTCTTGATTGGGCCTCTGATTGCCAATTACACACCCTATATAAACCTGGCCCTGTGGGTGTGTCATTGCGAGATTATTGTGCTTCCAGCCTTTAGTCAAGCTCTTTCTCCTGCTTTTCCTGCTGCTACAAACACTGCTCTCCTGTGTACCGACCTCCTGCTGCCACCTGACTACGTTATCTGCCTGCTCCTCTGCTACCGAACTGCCTTTCCTGTGTACCGACCTCCGGCTGCCACCTGACTACGTTATTTGCCTACTTCCCTGCTACAAACACTGCCTTTCCTGTGTACCGACCTCCGGCTGCCACCTGACTACGTTATTTGCCTGCTTCCCTGCTACAAACACTGCCTTTCCTGTGTACCGACCTCGGCCTGCCTTCTGACTACGCTACCTGCCTCTGCTTACCCTAGTGTTTGCAGTAACATCGGCTCCAACCCAGACGGGATCCTGACAGAATAATCTCGCGCCAAAATGGAGTCCGCTGTGAACACCCTGAGGCGGCAAGTTACGGAGCTTCAAAGTTTTTGTACTGACTCTCAAGGAAAATATGCCAAGTTACAAACTGATTTCACGGCGATACAACAGGAAGTAATTGAGCTACAAAAACAACTACTGGACGTGCGCAATTCAGGGTCCGAATCAAACGCGCGGCTGCCGCTGCCTGCAAAGTTCAGTGGGGATCGCAAGCAGTACCGAGGATTCCTCAATCAATGCCGCATATACTTCCAGATGCAACCTGCTCCCTTTACCAGTGAGAGGAAGAAAGTTTTTTTCATGATAAATCTCCTGACGGATGAAGCTCTTGCTTGGGCTTCACCTTATGTAGAAAAAGACTATGCCCTCCTTAATGACCTGGAAGCTTTCATCGCAGCTATGAATCAAGTTTTTGATGACCCAAACCGCTGTGCCACAGCAGAAACCAAATTACATAATTTGCGCCAAGGACGTCGCTCTGTTGCGGAATATACATCGGAGTTCCGTCGCTGGGTGGCCGACACCACCTGGAATCCAGCGGCCCAGAGAAGTCAATTTCGACGAGGGTTATCAGAACCAGTGAAAGACGAGCTTGCCAGGGTTGAGACCCCTGACCAGTTGGAGGACTTTATTCAACTATGTATCCGGATTGACCAGAGACTTACTGAAAGGAGAAAGGAGAGACTGCGAGCACTTGGGAATAGCCTGGCTTCTCATTTTCAGCATCAGACCACCAAGAAAAGACGCAAGTTGTGTCTGAACCGATGCAGATCGACGTCATCCGAAGACCACTCTCTGCACAGGAGAAGGAGAGGCGACGTGCAGAACATCTCTGCCTCTATTGTGGGGACCCTGGACACTATGCCATCAACTGTCCTAACAAAAGGACTATAGCCTTTACCAACAACAGGTCTGCCAGCAATACGGACCTTTCTCAGCAGTCGGATTCCATCTTGCAGACTATCTCATCAGTAACGCCAGAAATAGACAAAATACATACCACATCATCTCATTTTGTAATCCCCATTCAGGTTGTAATGGGCACCCAAAAAATACAATGCTCTGCCCTGTTGGATTCGGGAGCAGGAGGAAATTTTATGGACTTAAAATTTACACGTGATAATAATATTTCCAGTAGGACCAAATCCACACCAATTGAAATGGAAACTGTGGATGGATCACCTTTGTCTTCTGGACCTGTCACGCATGAGACAATCGAACTGGAGATTTGTATCGACCCGGATCATCATGAAGCTGTCAGTTTCCACCTTATTTCATCTCCGAAATTTCCGGTTATTCTAGGGATCCCCTGGTTTTCAGTCCATAACCCTTCTATCAACTGGGCATCAAGGACCATCACCTTTCCATCTGACTACTGTAAGAATAATTGTCATAAGGAACCCCCTGTTCTCCAACAAGTCCAAATCTCTGAGATTTCGCATGAGAAGGAAGAGAAACTACCACCTCAATATCAGCAGTTCTCTGATGTCTGCAGTAAGAAGAAAGCAGATCAATTACCTCCTCACCGTCCTTACGACTGTCCCATTGAATTGCTGCCAGGAGCAACCATTCCATTTGGACGGATTTACAATCTTTCCGAACCTGAATTGAAGGTATTAAGAAAGTTCCTGGATGAAAATTTAGAGAAAGGCTTTATTCGACCTTCCACATCTCCAGCTGGGGCACCCCTGTTCTTTGTTGAAAAGAAAGACTCCACTCTGCGGCCATGTATTGACTACAGAGAGATGAATAATATCACTGTCAAGAATCGCTACCCGCTACCCTTGATTCCTGAACTATTTGAGAGACTCCGTTCTGCGAAAATCTTTACGAAGCTGGATCTTAGAGGGGCTTACAACCTCATACGGATTCGCCCAGGAGATGAGTGGAAGACCGCCTTCAGAACGAGATATGGACATTTTGAATCTCTTGTTATGACCTTTGGCCTTAGCAATGCCCCAGCCACCTTTCAACATTTTATTAATGATGTATTTCGAGATTTCTTGGACCAATTCGTTGTGGCTTATCTCGATGACATTCTTATATTTTCAGACACCTTGGAAGAGCATCGCAGGCACGTCCAGTTAGTCTTGGAACGACTACAGGAGAACCATCTCTACATTAAACTTGAAAAATGTGAGTTTGAACAAACCAGTATCCAATTTCTGGGATATATCATCTCCCCAGAAGGTTTGAGCATGGATCCCGGCAAAATCAATGCTGTAGTAGACTGGCCTGTTCCAAGAAATTTAAAAGACGTCCAGCGTTTCATAGGATTTGCAAATTTTTACCGAAAATTTATAAAGAACTTTTCACGGATCATACTACCAATTACTAGACTAACAAAAAAGACCAAAGCATTTTTCTGGTCTCCGGAGGCACAGGAGGCTTTTGACAAGTTGAAAACTCTTTTTAGGTCTGCTCCATTGTTAGTACACCCAAATCCTGAATTGCCATTTACTGTCGAAGTGGACGCCTCGGACTCTGCAGTGGGAGCCATTCTGTCTCAGCGAGTTGGGGACAAGATGCAACTTCACCATGTGCGTTTCTTTCCCACACCATGTCATCTGCAGAAAAGAACTACGACATTGGTAATAAAGAACTGTTAGCCATTAAAGTTGCCTTCTCCGAGTGGAGACATCTTCTGGAAGGTGCCAATCACCCTGTGACTGTCCTCACGGACCACAAGAATCTTGAATTCCTCCGTACAGCAAAAAGATTGTCTGCAAGACAAGCACGATGGGCCTTATTTTTCTCAAGATTCAATTTTATAATCTCTTACCGGCCTGGTTCAAGAAATGGCAAGGCTGACGCCCTGTCCAGGATGTGTTCGGAACCTCAGGAGAGGTCTAGTAATGATGATACAATTCTAGGCCCTAAAAATTTTTTGGGAATATTGCACTCTAGAGGACTAGGTAATAGAATTAAAGATGGATATCAAGAGGACTCTTTCCTTAACCATCCTTCGGAAGACGTCGATCTTTCATTCAAAGAGGGGTTTTGGATGCAGAAACACCAAATATATGTACCTGAATCTTCTCGCCTTGAAGTCCTCAAAAGTGTCCATGATTCTAAACTGGCAGGACATCCTGGAGTTGCAAAAACACAAGACTTACTACTTCGTTTCTTTTGGTGGCCTAATTGTAGGAAGGACGTGAGGAAATATGTTTCAACCTGTTTAACATGCGCACGAAACAAGACCCCACGATCGTCTCCTCTAGGACTCTTGCAACCACTCCCAGTTCCATCCAGGCCTTGGGGATCTATTTCCATGGATTTTATTGTGGAACTACCCCCTTCCAAACAGATGACCGTCATCCTTGTCATAGTGGACCGACTCACAAAAATGGCCCACTTTATTCCAACTGAAGGAATTCCTACTGCTGAAAAAACTGCAGAACTGATGATCAAAGAGGTATTCAGGTTACATGGAATTCCTGACAGCGTGGTGTCTGACAGAGGCGTTCAGTTTACGTCAAAATTTTGGAAGAGTTTCTGTACAGCCTTGGGAGTCACGGTGAATCTTTCTACCGCTTTCCATCCTCAGTCCAATGGCCAGACGGAGAGAACGAACCAGACTTTGGAGCAATACCTCCGTTGCTTCATTTCCTATCTTCAGGATGACTGGGTGGACTATTTACCAACAGCAGAGTTTGCCTACAACAACTCCATACATAGCGCTACATCTCAAACCCCATTTTTTGCTAATTATGGAGTACATCCAGTATTTATCCCTAATCTGCCAGTGAACACTCCCATTCCTGCTGTTAATGACAGGCTTACAAAATTACAGGAATCCCAGAAGGAATTATCAGAGATATTGCTCAAGACCCAGGAAGAATATAAGGAAGCAGCAGAAAACATCGGAGAGTGCCCCCTGCTCTTCAGGTTGGAGACAAAGTTTGGCTGTCCACTAAAAACCTTAAGACACATGTGCCATCCTCCAAATTGGGTCAGAAATTCATTGGACCTTTTCAAATTTCTGCAAAAATTAACCAGGTTGCTTTTCGTTTAAAACTTCCCAACAATCTAAAGATTCATCCAGTGTTTCACATATCCTTGCTCAAACCCTTCTGTGAAAACCCGTTTCCAGGAAGAATTCAGCCACCTCCTCCACCAGAAAGGATCCGTGGTGAAGAAGAATACATTGTGGATAAGATTCTGGACTCCCGAAAATTCAGAGGTAAACTGCAGTATCTGGTACAGTGGAAGGGTTACGGACCAGAGGAAAATTCATGGGAACCAAGGGACAACGTCCATGCTCCTAGACTAACAAGAGCCTTTCATCAAAGGTACCCGGATAAGCCAGCTCCTGAGATGTCCAGAGGCCATCCTGGAAGGAGGGGAGTACTGTCAGGAGTCGAACTCAGTGCCTCTTGTCCACTGGCCAGCAGCTCTACCATCTGAGCTATTCTGCTGGCTGCAAAGTTCCTTGCTGAACCCAGATACCATTGACTGTTCTTCCTGATTGGCTACACCTAGTGCTCTCTTGATTGGGCCTCTGATTGCCAATTACACACCCTATATAAACCTGGCCCTGTGGGTGTGTCATTGCGAGATTATTGTGCTTCCAGCCTTTAGTCAAGCTCTTTCTCCTGCTGTTCCTGCTGCTACAAACACTGCTCTCCTGTGTACCGACCTCCTGCTGCCACCTGACTACGTTATCTGCCTGCTCCTCTGCTACCGAACTGCCTTTCCTGTGTACCGACCTCCGGCTGCCACCTGACTACGTTATTTGCCTACTTCCCTGCTACAAACACTGCCTTTCCTGTGTACCGACCTCCGGCTGCCACCTGACTACGTTATTTGCCTGCTTCCCTGCTACAAACACTGCCTTTCCTGTGTACCGACCTCGGCCTGCCTTCTGACTACGCTACCTGCCTCTGCTTCCCCTAGTGTTTGCAGTAACATCGGCTCCAACCCAGACGGGATCCTGACATGTAGATGCTGCTGTAGGTTGGCCTACATCTCCAGTGTGTCTTTGTAACTCAGCTACGTGCTTTGTCCGTACATGTTTCCACATATTTGTGGTATTCAGGTTACTGATATTTTTACCTCTTTTAACTTTTTGCTTACACAGCTTGCATTGAACATAGCAAATATGATCTACAAGTCTGTCAAAAAAGTACCACGCAGTGCAAGTCATGGGAGCGCCAATTTTGACATTTGTAAGAGAACTGCTCCCAACACGTGCCAAACTGGAGGCTACAGGCAAGCGAGTCTGCAGCCTACCTCTCCCTCCTCTTTGTACCGTTGGGCCAATCTCTTCCTCAGAGCTGCTCCCACCACCTTCCTGTTGCTCACGCCATGTTGGGTCTCGGACTTCATCATCTCCACTACCCTCTTCCAACACCTGCTGCTGTTGGATGGTCTGGGCAGCACCATGCTCCACAAAACCTGGCACCTGAGTCTCATCATCATCATGAGATGCGTTCTGCGGTGTGCTGTCCATCGGCACTGGATCACCCGCCTCTTCAGATTGAGAGAGACACAGCTGTTGCGCATCACTGCATACTCCCTCTTCTTCAAATTGCAGAATGCTGCTTGCCTGTGCCCGTGTTTGCGAGCCAACAGATTCTGAGAACAGAAGCAGAGACTCAGCTGGCTCCTGTACAGAACTCTCTGACTGCCTGGCCAATTTGACAGGCGGTGAACAGACAGATGGTTGCTCAACAGTGTTGTGTTCCTGAGAGGAGGTGGAAGGAATTGAAGTCGATGCATTGGCTGCCATCCAACCAACAACGGCTTCAATTTGTTCTTCCCGCAGCAGGGGGGCACGCCGAGCTCCTACCAAAGTGCACATAAAGGAACGCTCACGGGGATAAATGGTGGATGCTGTGTCACTGAGGGCGGCAGCAGCCACAGAATCCCCACGTCCTCTCCCTGCTGAAACTCCACGGCCACGACCACGTGCCTTACTCACTGACTTCTTCATCTTGGTAGATTGATAAAGAAAGTCAGAAAAGTTATAAGGCCTAAGTGTGGTTATTACGCAGAGACTGAAGTGAACACTGAAACACAACTGTTCACAATCTGTGAAAGGCTACTCCTTTGTCTACTTCTATAGTGTTTGCAACCAATGTATTGGATACGGATGGAAGCACGTCACACTAATAGATTATATTTATTTTAAATGGAATGGAGCAGAACCAATTGGAGAGAAATGAAAAGGATGAGGCACTGAGACACGCTCAGCAGAGTACAAGCAGCTGTGCTTGAACAAGTAACTGGAGCGTGATGTGCACTCAAAAAATAAAAAACACAGACTGAAGTGAACACTGAAACACAACTGTTCACAATCTGTGAAAGGCTACTCCTTTGTCTACTTCTATAGTGTTTGCAACCAATGTATTGGATACGGATGGAAGCGCGTCACACTAATAGATTATATTTATTTTAAATGGAATGGAGCAGAACCAATTGGAGAGAAATGAAAAGGATGAGGCACTGAGACACGCTCAGCAGAGTACAAGCAGCAGTGCTTGAACAAGTAACTGGAGCGTGATGTGCACTCAAAAAATAAAAAACACAGACTGAAGTGAACACTGAAACACAACTGTTCACAATCTGTGAAAGGCTACTCCTTTGTCTACTTCTATAGTGTTTGCAACCAATGTCTTGGATACGGATGGAAGCGCGTCACACTAAAATTTAAATTGCATGGAGCAGCAAGAATTACACTGAAGAAAAAAAAAAGAGTCTGTGAGTGACACGTGCAGATGCCTACAGACAGCGTTGCATGCAGAGCAAAATGCAGCGTCACCTGCACTCACACACACCTTGCAGAGCTGTTAAAACAACACTGCAGGCAAAAGGAAGCTTTACACAGCGGTTGGTGCTAGCCTGCCTAAAGCACACTACACTAAATCGCAATCTCTAACTGTCCCTCAGAGTCAGCACAGCAGCGTTCTGTCCCTAACTGAATTCACAGCACAGTGACGCTAAAATGGCGGCGGCGCCTTTTATAGTGCATTCTGACATCATTTCAGCATCCAATCACAGCCATGCCATTAGTTAACATGATCGCAGCAGTACAGGATGTGCCCACACTTCTTAGGATTCCTCATTGGCTGACTAAAATCACATTGCCTCTCAAAGAATTATGGGAACTTCCGATTCCGGTATACGATATATGGAAAATATCGAAACAAAGTATCGAAAGGCCGAGAGAGCTAATATCGGCCGATACCCAATACTTGCGGTATCGTATCGCTCAACACTAATAGGGATGATTAGCCCCAATTTTTGTTTTTTTGTTTCCCCCTCTGTACCTTTTCTCCAATGTCCTTCAATACATCGAGAATGTCAATATGTGTGCTTTGTACTCAGATAACCACCAATTCCACTGCAAGGAACCTGACAAGTGTCTCAGGAGACTTAATTATTTGTTAAAAGTTCTTTTGACCCATCTATGAGTTCTTTGAGTCATCATATATGGAACTAATTTAAGAATCCTTACTATCATTTTTTTCTATTTGCTGATCTTATAGGGATTTATTATCAACTGGGGTTTTTGAATGAGTCTATATACTCATATCATGAATATATTGGGGTAAATTAAGTGAGATACAACCCATTATATTATGAACAAAGATCTACACTAGTGGGGTTGAATAGGAGGGCATTTAAAAAAAAAAAAATTCCCCTATAATTACACTGTTCGTATACGAAAGAAAATATTGAAGGATATATTGTGATCTTTTATCAATTTCCTAATTTGAATTATATATCTGAGTATATGGTGATATATTGTGAATTCTGTTTGATGCCCAGGATTATTGTGATTGAACTGATAGTGATCTCTTTTGGAACTTGTGGAATATCCCAAGAATTTTGTGAAAATTATAGATCAGCATTGAAAGCATTTTACGATTATGTCATATGAAAGAATGGGATGTCATTAACTCTATATCTATTTTGGTGCGATGTCTATAATGTGATGTCACCTGAGGATTCACATGAACGCTGAACATATTGGAATTTTTGATATGACCTGTGCGTTCCATACATGCGTTCCACATGGGAAGCGAATAAGATATTATGTTGCATGGGATATGACATTAAGTTTAGCGTTTCGTATTGGAACCCATATGACTATTTGTGTGCACCTATTTGATATTTTGCGTTCCACTCATGCGGTCTAGCTGAAGAGCGCATAGGAGATTACGTCACTATGGAGAGCACATGGGATGTGACGTCTTTTGAACGTTCTATATTGGAACCCATGTGATTCATTGGCATGCACCTGTTTGATAGTTTGCATTCCATTTATGCGTTCCAGATGAATAGCGCACAGGATATTACGACGCTAATGAGAACGCACAGGATGTGACGTCACTTTGCGACCGCTATAGCGTTCTATTTAAGAACGCACGTGGTTCGGACACGTGCACCCGTGTAACAGTCTGCACAAGCTTTGCGGGTGACATCTACCTTAAGAGCTGACAAAAATGGAATAACTCTCCCCTGATGATCTAGCCAGAGAAACGAGTTGGGAGACTGTCAGTCCTTTTGGTCATATGTGTCCACATGGTTTGGGGTAATGTATGGCGATGTTTAAGAAGCCTCCCCCATATACAAATATACAGTGGATATCAACATATGGTAAGACTGTTCTGTATATTGAGATGTGCAATTTATGAAGCAAAAAAGGCACATATAGCTATCTGATATATTGAATATTGTGGATAGTTTCTGCACAGTTCTATCCTCTATTTATCCCATTGTGTTAACAGGTCAAGTCTGTTATACTGACGGTTTTAATAATTTTTGTTTGTTCACAAGATATTGGTGGTTAGGATACACTTATTGGTTGTTGTTAATTTCTGAACGAATTATTCGTTTTTTATAAAGGCAGTTATTAAAAGTTATATTTTAGTCTGTACTTCTACCTTACTTTCTACATACAATTTTGATTGGTAGATCCTTATTACTTACAAATATAAGGGGGTATAGCTCAGTGGTAGAGCATTTGACTGCAGATCAAGAGGTCCTTGGTTCAACTCCGAGTGCCCCTGAAAATACATTTTAACAGATTAATACATGCTTTCTTGCCTATATATTAAGGCAAGCTTTAGAACCATATGAGGTTGAGTTCATGTTGATGTGCTTTTTTTAGAAAAATGCTACTTAAGAAATGCAACAAAAAGTTTGATAAATTTTGCTTGTAAAGTATTCTACAAAAGATACATAAAGCACATTAGAAGACACTAAAACTAAAAATTGACTTTTAAAATACAAAATCCTGAGTGTTTCTCTGTACTTTTTGCATTACTTAACTTCCTTTTAAGAGAGAAAAATGCAGATCTAAGTAAAAAAGTCACAACAATATAAGCTATGTAAAACTCTTTCAGGTCTTATGTTAAAAAAAAAAAAAAAAAAAAAAAAAAGAGTTTAGTATTTCAAAATATAAGGGGGTATAGCTCAGTGGTAGAGCATTTGACTGCAGATCAAGAAATCCTTGGCTCAACTCCGAGTGCCCCAGAAAATACATTTTCAACAGATTAATACATGCTTTCTTGCCTATATATTAAGGCAAGCTTTAGAGCCATATGAGGTTGAGTTCATGTTGATGTGCTTTCTTTATAAGAATACTCCTTAAGAAATGCAGCAAAAAGTTTGAGAAATTTTGCTTGTAAAGAACTCTACAAAAGATACGTAAAGCACATTAGAAGACTCTAAAACTAAAAATTGACTTTTAAAATACGAAATCCTGAGTGTTTCTCTGTACTTTTTGCATTACTTAACTTCCTTTTAAGAGAGAAAAATGCAGATCAAAGTAAAAAAGTCACAACAATATAAGCTATGTAAAACTCTTTCAGGTCTTATGTTAAAAAAAAAAAAAGAGTTTAGTATTTCAAAATATAAGGGGGTATAGCTCAGTGGTAGAGCATTTGACTGCAGATCAAGAGGTCCTTGGTTGAAATCTGAGTGCACCCTGAAAATACTTTTTCAACAGATTAATACATGCTTTCTTGCCTATATATTAAGGCAAGCTTTAGAACCATATGAGGTGATTCATGTTGATGTGCTTTCTTTATAAGAATACTACTTAAGAAATGCAGCAAAAAGTTTGAGAAATTTTGCCTGTAAAGAATTCTACAAAAGATACATAAAGCACATTAGAAGACTCTAAAACTAAAAATTGACTTTTATAATACAAAATCCTGAGTGTTTCTCTGTACTTTTTGCATTACTTAATTCCTTTTAAGAGAGAAAAATGCAGATCAAAGTAAAAAAGTCACAACAATATAAGCTATGTAAAACTCTTTCAGGTCTTATGTAAAAAAAAGAGTTTAGTGTTTCAAAATATAAGGGGGTATAGCTCAGTGGTAGAACATTTGACTGCAGATCAAGAGGTCCTTGGTGCCCCCTGAAAATACATTTTCAACAGATTAATACATGCTTTCTTGCCTATATATTAAGGCAAGCTTTAGAACCATATGAGGTTGAGTTAATGTTGATGTGCTTTCTTTATAAGAATACTTCTTACGAAATGCAGCAAAAAGTATGAAAAGCACATTAGAAGACTCTAAAACTAAAAATTGACTTTTAAAATACAAAATTCTGTGTGTTTGTCTGTACTTTTTGCATTACTTAATTCCTTTAAATAGAAAAAAATGCAGATCAAAGTAAAAAAGTCACAACAATATAAGCTATGTAAAACTCTTTCAGGTCTTATGTTAACTCCTTAATGTCCAATGACGTGCACAGTCCGTCATTCGGGTGTCAGTTCCTGCACCAGAACGGACTGTGCACGACATG
The DNA here is from genome assembly GCA_033576555.1 of Oophaga sylvatica. NCBI lineage: Eukaryota > Metazoa > Chordata > Amphibia > Anura > Dendrobatidae > Oophaga > Oophaga sylvatica. The sequence goes on from JARQOD010005780.1 coordinate 25,981, forward strand.
CCTGTGATCTACCACTGCATGTAAACACGCAGTGGTAGATCAGTGCCGACAGCTGTCACAGACAGCTGACAGGCACGGCAAGCGGTGCGGTGACCTTGGCCGTCGTTCCCCGCACCTACAGCGCTGTGCTTGGTCAGTCAATCTGACTGACAAAACACAGCAGCGATCGTGCAGGAGAAGCTGAAATTTCAGCTTCTCCAGTGCGATCAGTGCAGGAGCAGGCGCTGCAGTGGCCAGGCTTCCTGCACTGACAGCCAGGAGCGGAGCCCCCACCGCTCCTGGCTGTTAACCCCCTGACTGCTGCGATCGAGCGCGATCGCAGCGCTCGGGGGGGAGGCAGATGGTCGGGAGCTCCCTCTGCCTCAGATCGGCGCCCTGCAATGTTTTTGCAGGGCCTGATCTCTGCCTTGATGGGTCATCTAGGTATGGAAAGCTGCTGTGATCATGCTCACAGCAGCTTTCCCCATATGTACAATGCATTGCAATGCTGGAGCATTGCAATGCATTGTAACTGCAATAAAAAGTAAAAAAAAGTGAAAGTCCCATAAAGGGACAAGTTAAAAAAAATCATTTTTTTTTTAAAAATTGTAAAAAAAATATTAAAAAATAATTTTAAAAAAATCCCCTAAAAATACACATTTTTATGTAATAAAAAAAAAAAAAAAAACATGTTTGGTATCGCCACATCCGTAAAAATCCCAGCTATAAAAGCGTAACCCTAGTTAACTCCTTCAGTGAAAGCCGTAAAAAAAAACACAAAAAAGTAGTAAATTATACTTTTTACAAGCGGTATCATCATACCGCTTGGAAAAAGTGCAATAACACGCGATCAAAAAGTCAGATATAAATAATCATGGTATCGCTGAAAACGTCATCTTGTCCTGCAAAAAACAAGCCGCTATACAGCATCATCAGCAAAAAAATAAAAAAGTTATAGCTCGCGGAATAAACTGATGCAAAAATAATTATTTTTTCTATATAATTTTTTATTGTGTAAAAAACGCCAAAACATAAAAAAAAATATATAAATGAGGTATCGCTGTGATCGTACTGACCCGAAGAATAAAGCTGCTTTATCAATTTTACCACACGCGGAACGGAGGAAAAAAAAAAAAAAACAATTCCTGAATTGCTGGTTTTTGTTCATTCTGCTTCCACAAAAATCGGAATAGGAAGCGATCAAAAACATTATGTGCCCGAATATGGTACCAATAAAAACGTCAGCTCGTCCCGCAAAAAATAAGCCCACAGATAACTCTGTCGGCCGAAATATGGAAAAATTATAGCTCTCAAAATACGGCGATGCAAAAATTTCTTACAAAAAATTATCCAAAAAAAAGCATCTTTTAGTGTGTGACAGAAGCTAAGCATGAAAAAAGGATGTAAATCTGGTATCGCTGTAATCGCACTGATCCGAGGAATAAAGTCGCCTAATCACTAATACCGCACAAGGAACGGCGTAAAAAAGAAAACCAATTCTTCACCTTTTGTGGATTTGTTCATTGTGCCTCCCAAAGATCGCAGTAAGGCATCACAGTGGTTCCCCCCCACATATGGGGTATCAGCGTACTCAGGACAAAATGCACAATAGCTTTTGGGGTCCTATTTCTCCTATTACCCTTAGAAAAATAAAAATTTGGGGGCAAAAAGGTCATTTTTGTGGAAAAAAATATGATTTTTTTATTTTCACGGCTCTACGTTATAAACTTCTGTGAAGCCCTTGGGGGTTCAAAGTGCTGACCACACATCTAGATAAGTTCCTTGGTGGGTCTAGTTTGCAAAATGGGGTCATTTGTAGGGGGTTTCTACTGTTTAGGCACATCAGGGGCTCTCCAAGCGCGACATGACACCCGCAGACCATTCCATCAAAGTCTGCATTTAAAAACGGTGCTCCTTCCCTTCCGATCTCTGCCATGCGTCAAAATAGTGGTTCCCCCCCACATATGGGATATCAGCGTACTCAGGACAAATTGCACAATAGCTTTTGGGGCCTTATTTCTCCTGTTACCCTTAAAAAATAAAAATTTGGGGGCAAAAAGATTATTTTTGTAGAAAAAAATATGATTTTTTATTTTCACGGCTCTACGTTATAAACTTCTGTGAAGCACTTGGGGGTTCAAAGTGCTCTCTACACATCTAGATAAGTTCCTTGGGGGTCTAGTTTCCAAAATGGAGTCACTTGTGGGGGTTTCTACTGTTTAGGCACATCAGGGGCTCTCCAAATGTGACATGACACCCGCAGACAATTCCATCAAAGTCTGCATTTGAAAAAGGCGCTCCTTCCCTTTCGAGCTCTGCCATGCGTCAAAATAGTGGTTTACCCCCACATATGGGGTATCAGCGTACTCAGGACAAATTGCACAATAACATTTGGGGTCCTGTTACCCTTTGGAAAATAACAATTGGGGTGGAAAGATCATTTTTGTGGAAAAATATGATTTTTTAATTTTACTGGTCTATGTTATAACCTTCTGTGAAGCCTTGGGGGTTCAAAGCTCTCACCACACATCTAGATAAGTTCCTTGGGGGGTCTAGGTTCCAAAATGGTGTCACTTGTGGGGGTTTCCACTGTTTAGGCACACAGGGGCTCTCCAAATACGACATGGCGTCCAATCTCAATTCCAGCCAAAAAAGTCAAATGGCGCTGCTTCCCTTCCGAGCTCTGCCATGCGCCCAAATAGTGGTTTACCCCCACATATGGGGTATCAGCGTACTCAGGACTAATTGCACAATAACTTTTGGGGTCCTTTTATCCTTTGGAAAAAAAAATTGGGATGAAAAGATCATTTTTTGGAAAAAATATGATTTTTTAATTTTACGGCTCTACGTTATAACCTTCTGTGAAGCCCTTGGGGTTAAAAGTTCTCACAACACATTTAGATAAGTTCCTTGGGGGGTCTAGTTTCCAAAATGGGGTCACTTGTGGGGGTTTCCACTGTTTAGGCACACAGGGACTCTCCAAATGCGACATGGCGTCCAATCTCAATTCCAGCCAAAAAAGTCAAATGGCGCTGCTACCCTTCCGAGCTCTGCCATGCGCCCAAATAGTGGTTTACCCCCACATATGGGGTTATAGCATACTCAGGACTAATTGCACAATAACTTTTGGGTCCTTTTATCCTTTGGAAAATAAAAATTGGGATGAAAAGATCATTTTTGTGGAAAAAATATGATTTTTTCATTTTACGGCTCTACGTTATAACCTTCTGTGAAGCCCTTGGGGGTTAAAAGCTCTCACAACACATTTAGATAAGTTCCTTGGGGTCCAGTTTCCAAAATGGGGTCACTTGTGGGGTGTTTCCACTGTTTAGGCACACAGGGACTCTCCAAATGCGACATGGCGTGCAATCTCAATTCCAGCCAAAAAAGTCAAATGGCGCTGCTTCCCTTCCGAGCTCTGCCATGCGCCCAAATAGTGGTTTACCCCACACATGGGGTATCGGTGTACTCTGGAGAAATTGTACAACAAATATTGTGGTTCATTTTCTCCTGATACCCTTGACAAAATTTTGAAAAATTGTGTCGAAAGAAAAATTTTAGGAAAAAAAGTTAAATGTTCAATTTTTCCTTCCACATTGCTTCAATTTTTGTGAAGTACCTAAAGGGTTAATAAACTTCTTGAATGTGGCTTTGAACACGTTGAGGGTGCAGTTTTTAGAATGATGTCACTTTTGGGTATTTTCTGTCATATTGACCCCTCAAATTCACTTCAAATGTGAGGTGGCCCCTAAAAAAAATGGTTTTGTAAATTTTGTTGGAAAAATGAGAAATTGCTGGTGAACTTTTAACACTTATAACTTCCTAACAAAAAAAATTTTGGTTCCAAAATTGTGCTGATGTAAAGTAGACATGTGGGAAATGTTATTTATTAACTAATTTTTGTGACATATCTCTCTGATTTAATGGCATAAAAATTAAAAGTTTGAAAATTGCAAAATTTTCTAAATTTTTGACATATTTCCGTTTTTTTTCATAAATAAACGCAAGTTATATTGAAGAAATTTTACCACTATCATGAAGTACAAAATGTCACGAGAAAACAATCTCAGAATCGCCAAGATCCGTAGAAGCGTTCAAGAGTTATAACCTCATAAAGAGACAGTGGTCAGAATTGTAAAAATTGGCCTGGTCTTTAACCTACAAAATGGCTTGGTCGTTAAGGGGTTAAAAAAAAAAGAGTTTAGCAGCTCAAATTATAAGGGGGTATAGCTCAGTGGTAGAGCATTTGACTGCAGATCAAGAGGTCCTTGGTTCAACTCCAAGTGCCCCTGAAAATACATTTTCAACAGATTAATACATGCTTTTTTGCCTATATATTAAGGCAAGCTTTAGAACCATATGAGGTTGAGTTCATGTTGATGTGCTTTCTTTATAAGAATACTACTTAGGAAATGCAGCAAAAAGTTTGAAAAGCACATTAGAAGACTCTAAAACTAAAAATTGACTTTTAAAATACAAAATCCTGAGTGTTTCTCTGTACTTTTTGCATTACTTAATTCCTTTTAAGAGAGAAAAATGCAGATCAAAGTAAAAAAGTCACAACAATATAAGCTATGTAAAACTCTTTCAGTGGTTCCCCCCCACATATGGGGTATCAGCGTACTCAGGACAAAATGCACAATAGCTTTTGGGGTCCTATTTCTCCTGTTACCCTTAGAAAAATAAAAATTTGGGGGCAAAAAGGTCATTTTTGTGGAAAAAAATATGATTTTTTTATTTTCACGGCTCTACGTTATAATCTTCTGTGAAGCCCTTGGGGGTTCAAAGTGCTGACCACACATCTAGATAAGTTCCTTGGTGGGTCTAGTTTGCAAAATGGGGTCATTTGTGGGGGGTTTCTACTATTTAGGCACATCAGGGGCTCTCCAAGCGCGACATGACACCCGCAGACCATTCCATCAAAGTCTGCATTTAAAAACGGTGCTCCTTCCCTTCCGATCTCTGCCATGCGTCAAAATAGTGGTTCCCCCCCACATATGGGATATCAGCGTACTCAGGACAAATTGCACAATAGCTTTTGGGGTCCTATTTCTCCTGTTACCCTTATAAAAATAAAAATTTGGGGGCAAAAAGATTATTTTTGTGGAAAAAAATATGATTTTTTTATTTTCACGGCTCTACGTTATAAACTTCTGTGAAGCACTTAGGGGTTCAAAGTGCTCACTACACATCTAGATAAGTTCCTTGGGGGGTCTAGTTTCCAAAATGGAGTCACTTGTGGGGGGTTTCTACTGTTTAGGCACATCAGGGGCTCTCCAAACGTGACATGACACCCGCAGACCATTCCATCAAAGTCTGCATTTGAAAAAGGCGCTCCTTCCCTTTCGAGCTCTGCCATGCATCAAAATAATGGTTTACCCCCCCATATGGGGTATCAGCGTACTCAGGACAAATTGCACAATAACATTTGGGGTCCTGTTTCCTTTTGGAAAATAACAATTGGGGGGGAAAGATCATTTTTGTGGAAAAGATATGATTTTTTAATTTTACTGCTCTACGTTATAACCTTCTGTGAAGCCCTTGGGGTTCAAAGCTCTCACCACACATCTAGATAAGTTCCTTGGGGGTCTATGTCACGCTGTCTCTGTATACAGGAGGACCGGGATCTATGCTGACCCTAAGCTGGGGTCCTGACTAATCCCTCTACCTGGAGGTACTGTTGATGGTACAGAGGTCCAGGCCGCCAGCGTAACCCTGTCTCCTGTGAATCCCTAACCACTGTAATCTAGTCCTGAGAAGGACCCTGATTACCACCACAGGGAACAGGAAGGTAACTGCCTTCACACACAGTATAAGACAAACGAGACAGTACAAGGGGTAAAATAAAAGACCACCTTGCATACAAAACTACCACTACAGAGGGAACACCAACGGGTAAGGAGATAAATAATAAAGCGAGGAGAGGAGAAAACCACAACAGGTACTCTTAGCTTTAGACTTCTCAATACGATCCGCTCTGCTGGTCTGCATGAATGCTTTCACCGACACTTCCCTAGCAGACAGGCAGGTATTTGAAGGAATCCAATTACAACAACATTAATTGCAGCTGAGCGAGGCTGGTCTTGTCCAGCACAGAGAGAGGAAGAATTAACTCTCTCACTGCCGAAAAACACCCAGCACCAGAAACTCAGCTGTGAGAAGTCAGGGTGTGCAATCGCGACGATCTTCGCAGCGACACACCCGTGACAGTCTAGTTTCCAAAATGGTGTCACTTGTGGGGGTTTTCCACTGTTTAGGCACACAGGGGCTCTCCAAATACGACATGGCGTCCAATCTCAATTCCAGCCAAAAAAGTCAAATGGCGATGCTTCCCTTCCGAGCTCTGCTATGCGCCCAAATAGTGGTTTACCCCCACATATGGGGTATCAGTGTACTCAGGACTAATTGCACAATAACTTTTGGGGTCCTTTTATCCTTTGGAAAATAAAAATTGGGATGAAGAGATCATTTTTTTGGAAAAAATATATGACTTTTTAATTTTACGGCTCTATGTTATAACCTTCTGTGAAGCCCTTGGGGGTTAAAAGCTCTCACAACACATTTAGATAAGTTCCTTGGGGGTCTAGTTTCCAAAATGGGGTCACTTGTGGGGGGTTTCCGCTGTTTAGGCACACAGGGACTCTCCAAATGCGACATGGCGTCCAATCTCAATTCCAGCCAAAAAAGTCAAATGGCGCTGCTTCCCTTCCGAGCTCTGCCATGCGCCCAAATAGTGGTTTACCCCCACATATGGGGTATCAGCGTACTCAGGACTAATTGCACAATAACTTTTGGGGTCCTTTTATCCTTTGGAAAATAAAAATTGGGATGAAAAGATCATTTTGTGGAAAAAATATGATTTTTTCATTTTACGGCTCTACGTTATAACCTTCTGTGAAGCCCTTGGGGGTTAAAAGCTCTCACAACACATTTAGATAAGTTCCGTGGGGGTCCAGTTTCCAAAATGGGGTCACTTGTGGGGGGTTTCCACTGTTTAGGCACACAGGGACTCTCCAAATGCGACATGGCGTGCAATCTCAATTCCAGCCAAAAAAGTCAAATGGCGCTGCTTCCCTTCCGAGCTCTGCCATGCGCCCAAATAGTGGTTTACCCCCACACATGGGGTATCGGTGTACTCTGGAGAAATTGTACAACAAATATTGTGGTTCATTTTCTCCTGATACCCTTGACAAAATTTTAAAAAATTGTGTCGAAAGAAAAATTTTGGGAAAAAAAGTTAAATGTTCAATTTTTCCTTCCACATTGCTTCAATTTTTGTGAAGTACCTAAAGGGTTAATAAACTTCTTGAATGTGACTTTGAACACGTTGAGGGGTGCAGTTTTTAGAATGGTGTCACTTTTGGGTATTTTCTGTCATATTGACCCTCAAATTCACTTCAAATGTGAGGTGGCCCCTAAAAAAAATGGTTTTGTAAATTTTGTTGGAAAAATGAGAAATTGCTGGTCAACTTTTAACACATAACTTCCTAACAAAAAAAAATTTTGGTTCCAAAATTGTGCTGATGTAAAGTAGACATGTGGGAAATGTTATTTATTAACTAATTTTTGTGACATATCTCTCTGATTTAATGGCATAAAATTTTCTAAATTTTTGCCATATTTCCGTTTTTTTCATAAATAAACGCAAGTTATATTGAAGAAATTTTACCACTATCATGAAGTACAAAATGTCACGAGAAAACAATCTTAGAATCGCCAAGATCCGTAGAAGCGTTCCAGAGTTATAACCTCATAAAGAGACAGTGGTCAGAATTGTAAAAATTGGCCTGGTCTTTAACCTACAAAATGGTTTGGTCGTTAAGGGGTTAAAAAAAAGAGTTTAGTAGTTCAAATTATAAGGGGGTATAGCTCAGTGGTAGAGCATTTGACTACAGTTCAAGAAGTCCTTGGTTCAACTCCGTAGTGCCCCCTGAAAATACATTTTCAACAGATTAATTCATGCTTTCTTGCCTATATATTAAGGCAAGCTTTAGAACCATATGAGGTTGAGTTCATGTTGATGTGCTTTCTTTATAAGAATACTACTTAAGAAATGCAGCAAAAAGTTTGAGAAATTTTACCTGTAAATAATTCTACAAAAGATACATAAAGCACATTAGAAGACTCTAAAACTAAAAATTGACTTTTATAATACAAAATCTACTGTTTTCTCTGTACTTTTGCATTACAAATTCTTTAAGAAAAATGCTGATCAAAGTAAAAAATTGGACAACAATTAAGCTATGTTAAAATCTTTCACATGTCTTCAATGTTAAAAAAAAAAAAAAGGTTAGTACTTCAAGATATAATGGGGTCATAGCATGGTGTAAGCTTTGATTGCAGATAGAGTCCTTAGTTTCACTTCCAATGTGCCCTCTGAAAATACATTTCAGGGATTTAATACATCTTTCTTGCATAATAAAAGGCAACCTTAAACCATAGAGTTGAGTCATGTAATGTGTTTCTTTATATAAATAACTTAGGGAAATGCATATAAAATTTGAAACCCATTAGAAATCTAAAACTAAAATTGCTTTTAAAATACAAATCGCAAGTGTTTTCTGTAATTTTTGCATTATATAATTCCTTAAGAGAGAAAAATGAGATCAAAGTAAAAAAAGGACAACAATATTAAGCTAGGGTAAACTACTTAGGTCTTAGGGTTAAAAAAAAAATAGAGTTTAGGATTTCAAATTTATAAGGGGGTATAGCTCAGTGGTAGAGCATTTGACACAATCAAGAGGTCCTTGGTTCAACTCCGTAGTGCCCCTTGAAAATACATTTTCAACAGATTAATACATGCTTTCTTGCCTATATATTAAGGCAAGCTTTAGAACCATATGAGGTTGAGTTCATGTTAATGTGCTTTCTTTATAAGAATACTACTTAAGAAATGCACAAAAAGTTTGAGAAATTTTACCTGTAAAAATTCTACAAAAGATACATAAAGCACATTAGAACACTCTAAAACTAAAAATTGACTTTTAAATACAAAATCCTGATGTTTCTCTGTACTTTTTGCATTACTGAATTCTTTTAATAGACAAAAAATGCAGATCAAAGTAAAAAAGTCACAACAATATAAGATATGTAAAATTCTTTCAGGTCTTATGTTAAAAAAAGAAAAAAAAAGAAAAGAGTTTAGTATTCAAAATATAATGGGGTATAGCTCAGTGGTAGAGCATTTAACTGCAGATCAAGAGTTCCTTGGTTTAACTGCGAATGCCCCCTGAAAATACATTTTCAACAGGTTAATACATGCTTTCTTGCCTATATATTAAGGCAAGCTTTAGAACCATATGAGGTTGAGTTCATGTTGATGTGCTTTCTTTATAAGAATACTACTTAAAAATGCAGCAAAAAGTTTGAGAAAATTTTTCCGTAAAATCTAAAAGATACACACTCACTAAAAACTCAAATAAAATTGACTTTAAAATACAAAATCCTGAGTGTTTTTCTGTACTTTTTGCATTACTTAATTCCTTTTAAGAGAGAAAAATGCAGATCAAAGTAAAAAAGTCACAACAATATAAGCTATGTAAAACTCTTTCAGGTCTTATGTTAAAAAAAAAAAAAGAGTTTAGGATTTCAAAGTATAAGGGGGTATAGCTCAGTGGTAGAGCATTTGACTGCAGACCAAGAGGTCCTTGGTTCAACTCCTAGTGCCCCTTGAAAATACATTTCAACAGATTAATACATGCTTTCTTGCCTATATATTAAGGCAAGCTTTAGAACCATATGAGGTTGAGTTCATGTTGATGTGCTTTCTTTATAAGAATACTACTTAAGAATGCAACAAAAAGTTTGAGAAATTTTACCTGTAAAGAATTCTACAAAAGATACATAAAGCACATTAGAACACTCTAAAACTAAAAATTGACTTTTATAATACAAAATCCTGAGTGTTTCTCTGTACTTTTTGCATTACTAATTCTTTTAATAGAGAAAAAATGCAGATCAAATAAAAAAAGTCACAACAATGTAAGCTATGTAAAACTCTTTCAGGTCTTATGTTAAAAAAAAAACAAAAAAAGTTTAGTATTTCAAAATATAAGGGGTATAGCTCATGGTAGAGCATTTACTGCAGATCAAGAGTCTTGGTTTAACTGCGATGCCCCTGAAAATACATTTTCAACAGTTAATACATGCTTTCTTGCCTATATATTAAGGCAGGTTTAAACCAGAGTTGAGTCATTTGAGATGTGCTTTCTTTTAGATACCTAAATGAAAAATTTAGATTTTTCTGTAAAGAATTTACAAAGATACCACGCACTGTTAGACTCTGAAACAAAAATTGCTTTAAATCAAATTCATAGTGTTTCTCGATGCTTTCTTGCATTATAATTCTCATGCTGTAAGAAAATGCAGATCAAAGTAAAAGTCACAACAATATAAGCTATGTAAAACTCTTTAGGTCTTATGTTAAAAAAAAAAAAGAGTTGGATTTCAAAGTATAAGGGGGTATAGCTCGTGGTAGAGCATTTGACTGCAGACAAGAGGTCCTTGGTTAACTCCATAGTGCCTTGAAATACATTTCAACAGATAAACATGCTTTCTTGCCTATAATTAGGCAAGCTTTAGAACCATATGAGTTGAGTTCATGTGATGTGCTTTCTTTATAAGAATACTACTTAGATTGAAAAAAAGTTGAGAATACTGTAAAGAATTACAAAGTACATAAGCACATTAGAGACCTAAAACTAAATTGACTTTTAAATACAAAATCCTGAGTGTTTCTCTGTACTTTTTGCATTACTAATTCCTTTTAAGAGAGAAAATGCAGATCAAATAAAAAAAGTCACAACAATGTAAGCTATGTAAAACCTTTCAGGTTTATGTTAAAAAACAAAAAAAGAGTTTAGTAGTTCAAATATAAGGGGGTATAGCTCAGTGGTAGAGCATTTGACTGCAGATCAAGAGGTCTTTGGTTTAACTCCGAGTGCCCTCTGAAATACATTTTCAACAGATTATACATGCTTTCTTGCCTATATATTAGCTGGTGTCACACAGAACGATTAAAAAACGGTACGATTTTGTTATGCGATAATCGCACAAATGTTCTCCGTATGTTGATCGTAATTATCTGTTTTACATGCGAGAATGCAATTTCCTCGCATGTCAGGATCCGTGTGGCGTCCGTATGGCTTTTCATTTCTCACTGCTTTTCCCCTTTGAATTTAATGGCTCAATGGGCTGTAATGAGAAAAATATGTGCGTATTTCACGCAAGTCACACTGATGGTCCGTGTGATGTCCGTTTTTTTATCGCACCCATAGACTTGCATTGGCTATTCTGAGCGAGATACGCGTACAATCGCAGCATGCTGCGATTTCACTCGCGCGTATAAAACGCGCGAGAAAAAAATCGGCTGATGGGAGCTGCCCCGTAGAATAACATTGGGACGAGTGCTAGGCGATTTTTTATCGCCTAGCACTCGTCCGTATTATACGGTAGTGTGACTCCGGCCTTAAGGCAAGCTTTAGATCCATATGAGGTTGAGTTCATGTTGATGTGCTTTCTTTATAAGAATACTACTTAGGAAATGCAGCATAAAGAATGAAAAGCACATTAGAAGACTCTAAAACTAAAAATTGACTTTTAAAATACAAAATCCTGAGTGTTTCTCTGTACTTTTTGCATTACTAAATTCCTTTTAAGAGAGAAAAATGCAGATCAAAGTAAAAAAAGTCACAACAATAAAGCTATGTAAAACTCTTTCAGGTCTTATGTTAAAAAAAAAAAAGAGTTTAGTATTCAAATATAAGGGGGTATAGCTCAGTGGTAGAGCCTTTGACTGCAGATCAAGAGGTCTTGGTTTAACTCCGAGTGCCCCTGAAAATACATTTTCAACAGATTAATACATGCTTTCTTGCCTATATATTAAGGCATGGTTTAACATATGAGTTGATTCATAATGTGCTTCTTAAAATACTACTTAGGAAATGCGATTTAAGTATAAAGCACATTAAACTCTAAACACAAATGCTTAATCAATCCTGATGTTATCCGTATTTTCATTACTTAAATTCCTTAAGAGAGAAAAATGCAGATCAAAGTAAAAGTCACAACATAGTAGCTAGTAAAATCCGCTTGTAAAAAAAGGCTAGTCCGTATAAGGGTTAGCTAGTAGCATTTGACTCAATCAAGTCCTTGTTCATCCGAGCCCAAATCTTTTAAATTTAATGCTTCTTGCTATATTAAGCAAGCTAGAACCATATAGGTTGAGTTATTTACGCTTCTTATATGTAACTACTTAAGAAATGAAAAAATGAGAATTCTGTAAGAATTGTCTCCTAGGACTTAACAAATTTACTTTAAATCAATCCATTTCCTCTGACTTTGCATTCTAATTCTTGTAAGAGAGAAATGCAGATCAAAGTAACAAAGTCACAACATTGACTATTAACACTCTTCAGCTATTTAAAAGAAAAAAAAGTTTCGGTTCAAGTATAAGGGTATAGCTCAGTGGTAGAGCATTTGACGAGTCGAGGTCGATTGTTTAATCCCTAGATGTCCGAAATATTTCAACAGATAATACTGTTACTGCCTATTAAGGCAAGCTTTAGATCCATATGAGGTTGAGTTCATGTTGATGTGCTTTCTTTATAAGAATACTACTTAGAAATGCAGCATAAAAGAATGAAAAGCACAATTAGAAGACTCTAAAACTAAAAATTGACTTTTAAAATACAAAATCCTGAGTGTTTCTCTGTACTTTTTGCATTACTAAATTCCTTTTAAGAGAGAAAAATGCAGATCAAAGTAAAAAAGTCACAACAATATAAGCTATGTAAAACTCTTTCAGGTCTTATGTTAAAAAAAAAAAAGTTTAGTAGCTCAAAATATAAGGGGGTATAGCTCAGTGGTAGAGCATTTGACTGCAGATCAAGAGGTCCTTGGTTCAACTCCAGTGCCCCTGAAAATACATTTTCAACAGATTAATACATGCTTTCTGCCTATATATTAAGGCAAGCTTTAGAACCATATGAGGTTGAGTCCATGTTGATGTGCTTTCTTTATAAGAATACTACTTAAGAAATGCAGCAAAAAGTTTGAGAAATTTTGACTGTAAAGAATTCTACAAAAGATACATAAAGCACATAGAGACTCTAAAACTAAAAATTGACTTTTAAATACAAAATCCTGAGTTTTCTCTGTACTTTTTGCATTACTAATTCCTTTTAAGAGAGAAAAATGCAGATCAAAGTAAAAAAGTCACAACAATTAAGCTATGTAAAACTCTTTCAGTTCTTATGTAAAAAAAAAAAACAGGTTTAGTAGTTTAAATATAAGGGGAAGAGCTCAGTAGTAGAGCATTTGACTGCAGATCAAGAGGTCCTTGGTTCAACTCCGAGTGCCCCTGAAAATACTTTTTCAACAGATTAATACATGCTTTCTTGCCTATATATTAAGGCAAGCTTTAGAAACCATATGAGGTTGAGTTCATGTTGATGTGCTTTCTTTATAAGAATACTACTTAGGAAATGCAGCATAAAGTATGAAAAGCACATTAGAAACTCTAAAACTAAAAATTGACTTTTAAAATACAAAATCCTGAGTGTTTCTCTGTACTTTTTGCATTACTAAATTCCTTTTAAGAGAGAAAATGCAGATCAAAGTAAAAAAGTCACAACAATTATAAGCTATGTAAAACTCTTTCAGGTCTTATGTAAAAAAACAAAAAGCGTCTTGCGTGGTTCAAAATATAGGGGGTATAGCTCAGTGGTAGAGCATTTGACTGCAGATCAGGTTCCTTCGTCAACTCCCAGTGCCCTCTGAGAATACTTTTTCAACAGATTAATACAATGCTTTCTTGCCTATTATTAGGCAAAACTTTAGAACCATATGGGGTGAGCGTCATGTTGATGTGCTTTCTTTAATTAATACACTTAAGAAATGCAGCAAAAGTTTTGAGAAATTTGCCTGTAAAGAATTCTACAAAAGATACATAAAGCACCCAGATGACTCTAAAACTAAAATGGACTTTTAAAATACAAAATCCTGAGTGTTTCTCTGTACTTTTTGCATTACTTAATTCTTTTAAGAGAGAAAAATGCAGATCAAAGTAAAAAAAGTCACAACAATATAAGCTATGTAAAACTCTTTCAGGTCTTATGTTAACCCCTTAATGTCCAATGACGTGCACAGTCCGTCATGGCCGGGTGTCAGTTCCGGCACCGGACGGACTGTGCACGACATGCCTGTGATCTACCACTGCATGTAAACACGCAGTGGTATATCAGTTGCCGACAGCTGTCACAGACAGCTGACAGGCACCGCAAGCGGTGCGGGGACCTTAGCCGTCGGTCCCCGCACCTACGGCGCTGTGCTTGGTCAGTCAATCTGACTGACAAAACACAGCAGCGATCGTGCAGGAGAAGCTGAAATTTCAGCTTCTCCAGTGCGATCAGTGCAGGAGCCGGCGCTGCAGTGGCCAGGCTTCCTGCACTGACAGCCAGGAGCGGAGCCCCCACCGCTCCTGGCTCTTAAACCCCCTGACTGCTGCGATCGAGCGCGATTGCAGCGCTCAGGGGGGGAGGCAGCGGGTCGGGAGCTCCCTCTGCCTCAGATCGGCGCCCTGCAATGTATTTGCAGGGCCCGATCTCTGCCTTAATGACTCGGGGGTTGTCATGACAACCTCCGGGTCATCTAGCTACGGAAAGCTGCTGTGATCATGCTCACAGCAGCTTTCCCCATAGGTACAATGCATTGCAATGCTGGAGCATTGCAATGCATTGTAACTGCAATAAAAAGTAAAAAAAGTGAAAGTCCCATAAAGGGACAAGTTAAAAAAAAAACATTTTTTTTTTAAAAATTGAAAAAAAAAAATATTAAAAAATAATTTTAAAAAATCCCCTAAAAAATACACATTTTTATGTAATAAAAAAATAAAAAACAAAAATAATACACATGTTTGGTATCGCCACGTCCGTAAAAATCCCAGCTATAAAAGCGTAACCCTAGTTAACCCCTTCAGTGAAAGCCGTAAAAAAAACACAAAAAAGTAGTAAATTATACTTTTTCCAAGCGGTATCATCATACCGCTTGGAAAAAGTGCAATAACACGCGATCAAAAAGTCAGATATAAATAATCATGGTACCGCTGAAAACTTCATCTTGTCTTGCAAAAAACAAGCCGCTATACAGCTTCATCAGCGAAAAAATAAAAAATTTATAGCTCGGGAATAACTGATGCAAAATAATTATTTTTCTATATAATTTTTTATTGTGTAAAAAACGCCAAAACATAAAAAAAATAGATAAATGAGGTATCGCTGTGATCGTACTGACCCGAAAATAAAGCTGCTTTGTCAATTTTACCACACGCGGAACGGAGGAAAAAAAAAAAAACAATTCCTGAATTGCTGGTTTTTGTTCATTCTGCTTCCACAAAAATCGGAATAGGAAGCGATCAAAAAATGTTATGTGCCCGAATATGGTACCAATAAAAATGTCAGCTCGTACCGCAAAAAATAAGCCCACAGATAACTCTGTCGGCCGAAATATGAAAAAATTATAGCTCTCAAAAATACGGCGATGCAAAAAATTTTTTTACAAAAAATTATCCAAAAAAAAGCATCTTTTAGTGTGTGACAGAAGCTAAACATGAAAAAGTATGTAAATCTGGTATCGCTGTAATCGCACCGATCCGAGGAATAAATTCGCCTAATCACTAATACCGCACAAGGAACGGCGTAAAAAAGAAAACCAATTCTTCACCTTTTGTGGATTTGTTCATTGTGCCTCCCAAAGATCACAGTAAGGCGATCACAGTGGTTCCCCCCCACATATGGGGTATCAGCGTACTCAGGACAAAATGCACAATAGATTTTGGGGTCCTATTTCTCCTGTTACCCTTAGAAAAATAAAAATTTGGGGGCAAAAAATGTCATTTTTGTGGAAAAAAAAATATGATTTTTTTATTTTCACGGCTCTTACGTTATAAACTTCTGTGAAGCCCTTGGGGGTTCAAAGTGCTGACCACACATCTAGATAAGTTCCTTGGTGGGTTCTAGTTTGCAAAATGGGGTCATTTGTGGGGGGTTTCTACTGTTTAGGCACATCAGGGGCTCTCCAAGCGCGACATGACACCCGCAGACCATTCCATCAAAGTCTGCATTTAAAAACGGTGCTCCTTCCTTCCGATCTCTGCCATGCGTCAAAATAGTGGTTCCCCCAACATATGGGATATCAGCGTACTCAGGACAAATTGCACAATAGCTTTTGGGGTCCTATTTCTCCTGTTACCCTTATAAAAATAAAAATTTGGGGGCAAAAAGATTATTTTGGTGGAAAAAATATGATTTTTTTATTTTCACGGCTCTACATTATAAACTTCGTGAAGCACTTGGGGTTCAAAGTGCTCACTACACATCTAGATAAGTTCCTTGGGGGTCTAGTTTCCAAAATGGAGTCACTTGTGGGGGGTTTCTACTGTTTAGGCACATCAGGGGCTCTCCAAACGTGACATGACACCCGCAGACCATTCCATCAAAGTCTGCATTTGAAAAAGGCGCTCCTTCCCTTTCGAGCTCTGCCATGCGTCAAAATAGTGGTTTACCCCCACATATGGGTATCAGCGTACTCAGGACAAATTGCACAATAACATTTGGGGTCCTGTTTACCCTTTGGAAAATAACCTTGGGGGTGGAAAGAACATTTTTTTGGAAAAGATATGATTTTTTAATTTTAAATGCTCTACGTTATAACCTTCTGTGAAGCCCTTGGGGGTTCAAAGCTCTCACCACACATCTAGATAATCTCCTTGGGGGGTCTAGTTTCCAAAATGGTGTCACTTATGGGGGGTTTCCACTGTTTAGGCACACAGGGGCTCTCCAAATACGACATGGCGTCCAATCTCAATTCCAGCCAAAAAAGTCAAATGGCGCTGCTTCCCTTCCGAGCTCTGCCATGCGCCCAAATAGTGGTTTACCCCCACATATGGGGTATCAGCGTACTCAGGACTAATTGCACAATAACGTTTGGGGTCCTTTTATCCTTTGGAAAAATAAAAATTGGGATGAAAAGATCATTTTGTGGAAAAAAATGATTTTTTAATTTACGGCTCTACGTTATAACCTTCTGTGAAAGCCCTTGGGGGTTAAAAGCTCTCACAACACATTTAGATAAGTTCCTTGGGGGCTAGTTCCAAAATGGGGACTTGTGGGGGGTTTCCACTGTTTAGGCACACAGGGACTCTCCAAATGCGACATGGCGTCCAATCTCAATTCCAGCCAAAAAAGTCAAATGGCGCTGCTTCCCTTCCGAGCTCTGCCATGCGCCCAAAATAGTGGTTTACCCCCACATATGGGGTATCAGCGTACTCAGGACTAATTGCACAATAACTTTTGGGGTCCTTTTATCCTTTGGAAAATAAAAAATTGGGATGAAAAGATCATTTTGTGGAAAAAATATGATTTTTTTCATTTTAACGCTCTACGTTATAACCTTCTGTGAAGCCCTTGGGTTTAAAAGCTCTCACAACACATTTAGATAAGTTCCTTGGGGGTCCAGTTTCCAAAATGGGGTCACTTGTGGGGGGTTTCCACTGTTTAGGCACACAGGGACTCTCCAAATGCGACAGGGGGGCCAATCTCAATTCCAGCCAAAAAAGTCAAATGGCGCTGCTGTCCCTTCCGAGCCTGCATGCGCCCAAATAGTGGTTTACCCCCCCACAATGGGGTATCGGTGTACTCTGGAGAAATTTGTACAACAAATATTGTGGTTCTTTTCTCCTGATACCTTGACAAAATTTTAAAAAATTGTGTCGAAAGAAAAATTTTGGGAAAAAAAAGTTAAATGTCAATTTTTTCCTTCCACATTGCTTCATTCTTGTGAAGTACCTAAAGGGTTAATAAACATCTTGAATGTGGCTTTGAACACGTTGAGGAGTGCAGTTTTTAGAATGGTGTCACTTTTGGGTATTTTCTGTCATATTGACCCCTCAAATTACTTCAAATGGAGGTGCCCTAAAAAAAAATGTTTTGTAAATTTTGTTGGAAAAATGAGAAATTGCTGGTCAACTTTTAACACTTATAACTTCCTAAAAAAAAAAATGTTGGTTCCAAAATTGTGCTGATGTAAAGTAGACATGAGGGAAATGTTATTTATTAACTAATTTTTGTGACATATCTCTCTGATTTAATGGCATAAAAATTTAAAAGTTTGAAAATTGCTAAATTTTCTAAATTTTTGCCATATTTCCGTTTTTTTCATAAATAAACGCAGTTATATTGAAGAAATTTTACCACTATCATGAAGTACAATATGTCACGAGAAAACAATCTCAGAATTGCCAAGATCCGTAGAACGTTCCAGAGTTAAACTCATAAAGAGACAGTGGTCAGAATTGTAAAAATTGGCCTGGTCTTTAACCTACAAAAATGGCTTGGTCGTTAAGGTGTTAAAAAAAATAAAGAGTTTAGTAGCTTAAATTATAAGGGGTATAGCTCAGTGGTAGAGCATTTGACTGCAGATCAAGAGGTCCTTGTTTTAACTCCAAGTGCCCCCTGAAAACACATTTTCAACAGATTAATCATGCTTTCTTGCCTATAAATATTAAGGCAAGCTTTAGAACCATATGAGGTTGAGTTCATGTTGATGTGCTTTCTTTATAAGAATACTACTTAAAAAATGCAGCAAAAAGTTTGAGAAATTTTGCCTGTAAAGAATTCTACAAAAGATACATAAAGCAATTAGAAGACTCTAAAACTAAAAATTGACTTTTAAAATACAAAATCCTGAGTGTTTCTCTGTACTTTTTGCATTACTAAATTCCTTTTAAGAGAGAAAAATGCAGATCAAAGTAAAAAAGTCACAACAATATAAGCTATGTAAAACTCTTTCAGGTGTTATGTTAAAAAAAAAAAAGAGTTTAGTTTTTCAAAGTAAAGGGGGTACGCTTAGTGGTAGAGCATTTGACTGCAGATTCAAGAAGTCTTTGGGTCAACTCCGTAGTGCCCCTTGAAAATACATTTTCAACAGATTAATACATGCTTTCTTGCCTATAATTTAAGGCAAGCTTTAAAAACCATATGAGGTTGAGTTCATGTTGATGTGGCTTTCTTTATAAGAATACTACTTAAGAAATGCAGCAAAAAGTTTGAGAAATTTTACCTGTAAAAGAATTCTACAAAAGATACATAAAGCACATTAGAAGACTCTAAAATTAAAAAATGACTTTTAAAACAAAATCCTGAGTGTTTCTCTGTTACTTTTTGCATTACTAAATTCCTTTTAAGAGAGAAAAATGCAGATCAAAATAAAAAAAGTCACAACAATATAATCTATGTAAAACTCTTTCAGGTCTTATGTTAAAAAAAAAAAAAAAGAATTTAGTATTTCAAAGTATAGGGGGTATAGCTCAGTTGTACGGCATTTGACTGCAGATCAAGAGGTCCTTGTTCAACTCCGAATGCCCCCTGAAAAAAATTTTCAACGATTAAAAACATGCTTTCTTGCCTATTATTAAGGCAAGCTTTAGAACCTATGAGGTTGAGTTCATGTTGATGTGCTTTCTTTATAAGAATACTACTTAAGAAATGCAGAAAAAATTTAGAAATTTTGCCTGTAAAAAAAATTCACAAAAGATGCATAAAGCACATTAGAAGACCTAAAACTAAAATTGACTTTTAAAATACAAAATCTTGAGTGTTTTTTCGTACTTTTTGCATTACAAATTCCTTTTAAGAGAGAAAAATGCAGATCAAAGAAAAAAGTCACAAAAAAAATAAGCTATGTAAAAACCTTTCAGGTCTTATGTTAAAAAAAAAAAGAGTTTAGTATTTCAAAATAAGGGGTTTTAAACCAGTGGAGACAATTGACTGCAGATCAAGAGGACCTTGGTTCAACTCTGAGTGCCCCCTGAAAAGTCATTTTTCAAAAGATTAATACATGCTTTATTCCTATATATTAAGGCAAGCTTAGAACCCTTTGAGGTTAGTTCATGTTGATGTGCTTTCTTTATAAAATATACTTAAAAAAATGCAGCAAAAATTTAGAAATTTTGCCTGTAAAAATTCTACAAAAAATTAAAGCACATTGAAGACTTTTAAAACTAAAAATTGACTTTTAAAATACAAAATCCTGAGTTTCTCTGTATTTTTTTCATTACTAAATTCCTTTTAAGAGAGAAAAATCGACAAAGTAAAAAAGCACAACAAAATTTAAACTATGTAAACTCTTTCGGTCTTATGTTAAAAAAAAAAAGAGTTTATAGTTCAAAATATAAGGGGTATAGCTCAGTGGTAGAGCATTTGATGCAGA